>CM052141.1:8469427-8540942 GCA_028454255.1 Halictus ligatus | reverse complement strand
ACGAGTTATAAACGACTAAAAAAATAGTGAGAAACGACAAAAACAGGCTGAAAATCACGAGTAACTGTAATTTTCACCATTTTTAATTGTTTATAACTTGTAAATGAATCTTCCGGTAACCCCTACCCCTACCCCTCTAGCGGTCACTATCTGAAGGAAACAAGTGAAATAATAAAAAATTATTTAAGCAATTCTTGTTGTACTAATTTCCTTGTGTAACATAGAAGCAAATTATCTTTTTTTCTATCGATTAAATTGGTCCGAATGGTGCTTGAGATTTCTGATGTTATCGGAGAATATAAATTTCCAAACAAATCCACTGTGAAGCGCTGAGGGCAGTTTCATTTATGATTCCATTATTTGAATAAATAGTGGACATTACAGATACGGATGGGATGTGTTTCACATAATTATACCAATAAATTGTCTTGAAAGATGGATTGTTCGAGAAACATATTTAATCCCAGAACCACCGAGCACTAAAAGCTAATTTGTAGCTGTATAATAATGACATGCATGAATTAATTAAGGTTTTCCACAATTTTATAAATTTTATTAAAAATGTATGAAAAATGTTTACCGCATACAAATGCAATTCAATTCAATTTACATTCTTATCGCATTAGCTTAGAGAAATATGGATGCCCATAAACATCCATAGATTTTATCATATGTGAAATAGATCGTTAAAATTTTATTGAAACTTTATTGCTCGAGATCGACGTTATGGGAATCATTGTGAAGTTCTAAACGAAAGTTAGAAACAATAAGTTGTAAAAATAGTGTAACGGTAGAGGCGGCGTGAGATTGAAGTTTGAAACTTCTGAAGTGTTGCAACGTGTCGTCGTAAAGTGCGCGGAACTCGCTGTAAAAATTCAGTCACGCGCCTGTCACTGCAGAAAGTTAAATCATACGTCCACTGACTCGAAATTAATTGCGACTGTTCGTTTCCGATCGTTTCATTATCTTGTTACGCTCGCTGAATGCAGTTAACTTCGTTTGACGCGGGTTATTTTCTCTCTCACGCGTTTCGATCGTCTCACGAACAATCGACAAACATTTCATCGAGTTACTGGATCGATCACTGCACATCAGTTTCGTTATCGCCACTATTTGCACTCTAATTTTTCGATTTTTACTAGATGCCGGATTTTTAGGCAAATTATAATTGTTTGCATTCATTGCAGGAAACGCTAGACGTCTGGAAGTTTATTTCTTTGTTTAACACATTGACTGCCACATTCCTGTTTCATTTGCAGGAGCGATCAGCATTATTCATTACAATCGAGTTGCTTCGCAATAGAGTTGTCACCTCACACTATAATCTAGTTAAGGGGGTGCACTACCATACAAGCTTAACGTTATTGGTAAAATAAAACATTTTTTTCCTGTAATTGTTAAACAAAATGAAAATATAAATAATAATATATATAAATAATAATATATATAATAATAATATATAAACACCTTCACTTTACTTTCATATCTTTTTATTTCTCGAAATTACGAAATTGCTACTCTGCGTTACTCTTGCTGCTTTTGTTTTCTTTTAATTCAAAGAATACAGCATGTGGCTTAACTTCACTTTGGCAACCCAGAAATTTTTAACTTTTTTTCATTTAATCCTGTAGATTTTGACACCTAGTGGCTCTGCTTATTAGGTGACGCGCAACGCTGAATATATACTACTATGACAGCGCCCATACCTGTAAAAAACGCTTAAAATCGCTCAACTTTAAACACTCATAACTTTTGAACTAGTGAATTCCTAACGTTAAAACTTGGATTTTTGGTATTTTCTCGTACAAGTCTACAGGATTATATCAGAAAAGTTAAAAATTTCTGGGTTGCCCAGGTGAAGTTTAACTCAACATATGGCTACTTCAGATAGAAAGAGAAAGTAGAAATCGGGTAAAGGATTTTGAATAATGGCCATTGGTGGGTGGGTACCCCGGGAAACAGGAAACATTGAAATTTTTCGGTTATGAACAAATGTGATTTCGCAGGAAGTTCAGCAGGCTGTTAATAGGTCCTTTCGCGGTGATGATTTAGTGGCTCATATGGCTCTCCCGTGCAATTAAGCGATCAAGTTGCAGGACGATTTCGACGACGGTTGCAGGTAGAGTCAACTTTCAGATAAATGTGTCGACCACGGCACACGTCCAAGGGCTCAGAAATTCCTGGGACATTCGGGGGGTCGTGATAAGCAGCCGTCGTTATGATAGAGATAATTAATAGCTATTAGTCATGCTCAACGTTCAGTGAAATGGGAGACGATGAAATTAATGCGCCGTGGAGCGTGTACCTACACGCCGCTCTGGGCATTGTTACGGTCGAATAACAGAAATATTTATGGGAATCATCGAATCGGTTTTCAATTGTCCACTCAATCATTTACAATTTTTTTTTGTCTTCTCGATACTATTGTTATTTGAACCGATCGGGAAACATCCACCTGTGTTGCATAATTAGGCTGCAGATTTTATGCATTTGTAGGAACAATGATTTTATATGCAAGATAAAGTTTAAAAAGTTTCAACTTATTCAATTGTTAACGAGACGAGATTTCATCGTACCTTCACTGCACACTAGCGAATTGGTATCGTTCATAAAATAGATTTTGGAAAATGTGGAATTACAGAATTCAGATTTTTTTACATTTCTTTAGAAAAGTAGGGTGTGGCCGGACGACTGCATCACTCTACATGTAAAAATACGTAAAAAAAAGTAACAACATTTTTTCGTTTGACGCCTCGTTTTTGCGAGGATCGTGTTTAAAGTTGCGGCAAATACGCGTGCTATTGAACATGAATTATCTGACGTGCCTGACCATGACCAACCAATTCTACTTTCTGCGTATACTGAACACACGAACCCGATGGATCCACACACCCCTCGGAACATTGATTCGAGCTGAATAGATTGGAAAATATTGTCGGCAAACAACAGTTGACCTTTTATTTTAAAGGATAGAAAAAAGTCGGTTCGAGAGCAAAACAAGCAGAACCGGTTGTTTCCGCCAGTTATTCCCGATTCTGCTTGTATAGAATTTAAATCGTACACGGGGGAAGATTTTGTCGAGCGTGTGCGTGCCTGTCGTATCCATGGACACGGAGGTATTTTTTGTGAGTTTCTGCCGACGGCAGCGCGTAGAGAGATAAAAAAAGCGAGCTTACGAAGTGGTAATTTTTCCGAGACAGGGAAAAATATTTCGAGCGCGGCTGGCCTCGACACGTTCGAAAGCCGTTTAGCGATCTGGAAGCTTGCTGAAAAGCCAACGCGACGCGCGCGATAAGATTCGCAGAGCTAACCCGGTGTTCTACGCGGAATTTCAGCGGAATCGTGTTCCACGATCTCTCGCGAAACAGTTCTGCTCTGTTTCGCCCGGCCTTTCGCTTTCCAGTTGCGTGCCGCCGCGCCGCGCCATGCTGCCCGTAGATAGGTCCACGCATTAATTGTCAATTAACTGGACGCAAAGTTCCCGGGCCGGATCGTTACTTAACGGGACCGGCGCGACTCGGCGCGTTGTTCCGCAAATAAAACCACCGAAATCTGCGAGGCGTCTGTTACGCCGCCTCGTAACACGCAACGCATTCGTAACACCTTGTCCCGAAATAATGGATTACGGGAACGGGTTAGTAACACGTTACCCGCCGTAAAGTGATGCAGGTCTATTGCTACGGTTCTCATTTCGTTGAGAACCCCGATTTCTCGACAAAATTACATTACTATCAGTGTAAGAGCTTAACACTTAGCCGACCACGCGCGCCACACTGAACTGTATGGTTTCCACCGCGTAAGTATAGGTGAACGTATAGGTAATAAAGTGGGGAGATCTCCCCGATCGGTCAGCTAAGTGTTAACAACGAGACAGCCTCCTTATAGAAATAGCACTTAAGAAATGAAATAACGATTTGCGGATACAAATTTGGACAGACGCGCAGCTAAAGTGTTCAATCATTAGACTGTTCACCATAGAAGAAAATGTTTCCGACCGATGATTGTAATTATTCCACTGAACCGTGGATTAAACAAGTAAACGTGAGGCAAACTGTACCGTGTTTGGACTCGTTTTAATCAAAACAACGTCAAAAATACACTAGCAACTGATTCGGGAACAAATAATGGAAAATAACAAATTTTTATCATCACACTTTTCAGATTGCATATTTAAATATTACACATGATCAAACAAAAACACATGATCGCCTCCGTATCTCGATAAAAAAGTGAAATATGAAACAACTAAGTATTACATTGTATGACCCGGGTAATATGTATCTAGTAACTTTTCTTTAAAATACTTTCTGATGCACCAAGTAGGTTATGAGTAAGTTTAGGTATGATTCGGATAAACCGGCCAATCGTAACCGATTAAGGGCGCGGGATAGTCACGTGACTTTTTAATTAATAATTTCCATTCACAGGGTTCAGACACAGACTTAAGATCCGTCTTGGGCTTGATCCGACGGGTCTTAAGTCTGTGACTGAACTTGTCACATTTTTTGCTCTGTATTATCGATATTGTGAATTCTGAAGCCAGAAACGTGTTTCAAGTTTTTCGCTTTATTTCGCAGAGAATCAAGTCAAAATATAGCTCAATTTGTAGCTGGATATATTTTCTAGTGCGCGCTGCTTTCGATTTTATTCGGAAAACTCATCAAATGGCATAAAAATGTTTGAATTCCGCGGCATGCATATCGTCAAGTTTTGGCCTACTTCTAACGCTTATATTACCAAATATCTGCATAATCTCGGCAGCTCCTGACCAGCGCACACTACATTGAACCTTTCCCTTTCGAATGAGCTCTTTACCAGCGACAAAATATTCTTATATAAGGACGAGAACTTGAGACACGTAAAACCATTTTTTGGTAATATATAGTCACTCTACCTTTCGCGAATCTACGAAGACCGGGGCCCTTAACCCATTACGGCCCATTGTACTCGCTTGAGTATAGGATAACAAGATTATATTTGTTTGCTTCTAGCGCCATCTAAGATTGACTAGATGTTTTAACCATTGTTTGCAAGTACTCACTAAACATGTAGAAAGCTATATTACTAATGGTTATCTCTTTTTTACCGACCATAAATGAGATATTCGCACATACTTTGATTCTGCAGTCCGTTATACTGCGAGTCCCTGCACGCTCTGTTGATATCTGTTCAGTACAGTGTAGAAACGATAGTCATATCAGGGTGAGATGGGCATACATTAAGTGTAAGGTTACATTGTGTACTGAAAGAGACTGTTTCATCTAATATCATTCATAAACCCATTCTACTCGCTTCCTGTTATTTTTTGTTCTATTACTGTCATGTATGGATTTACTTCTAATAAATATCTAAGTACAGTTATGTGTGTTTTGTTAATTTTATTTAAAAAAAATTCGTGGACGTTAATGGGTTAAGTAGGTGTCTACTGTATAAAGCCTGACCAGGGGAACTAAGGGGAAATCGCTGACGGAAGATGGAGGAATAGCGGTGTAGAAGGGGAAGAGTAGAGTGGGAGACAAGTCTTAATCTAGCGACACTGACTGTACCTGTAGATTTGTATTATTCAGTGTCGCCAGGTGAAGGGAGGGAGCACGAATTGTGGGGAAAAAGTTACCATCTCCCTCGGATTATGCCCGACAGAGACGAAACGCATCACGTGACCAGGCCACGGCGGAAGCGAGGGGAATAGCGCTGTAGAAGGGAAAATTAGAGTGGGAGAACACGTCTCGATCTGGCGACTATGGTATTATTGGCAGCTGAAAAAAGCCACCAGCGACGGCACAAGGGCAAGGGGAGTCTCTCACTTGACTCGCCTGTCCCCACCATCGATGCTTCCGTAGTCTCAATGTTTTCGCTACATACAGTCCCGGACGAAATGATAGCACATGCGTGGTATTTTTAATTTCTAGAAGATCGTTTAGAATTTTTGTATGCAATACATAATATCATAATTGTTATGACGCACAAAGAAGAAACCTCTCTGTAAATAAGATTGACCCCGCTAGCTTTCTGAGCAAGTAGAAGAAATATACAAATGATGAGGGCGAAATGATATCACAAAATTTATACATATATTTCCACAAAAAAAAGTTCCATAATAATTAACAGCAAATTAATAGTGGGTGTATCCGCCTTATTTTCTGCTACTTCGAGAATCCGATTTGGTAAGGATTCATATATCTTTTTAATTGTATCTTGCGATAAATTACCCCATTTTACCTTACTAGCTTCTTTTAATTGTTGAACATTATCGTACTGTCGTCCATTCTTATATACAGCTCGTGGAAGTTGTCTCCAAGAATTTTCAATAATATTCTGGTCCGGGGAACGTGCAGGCCATGGCATAACTGATACATTTTCTTTTTGAAAAAATTGTTCTACGACTTTAGCTCGGTGAATGGCAGCATTGTCATGTTGAAAAATAAATTTACTTTTGGTCATTCGTTGTGCATTTTTGTTAGTTTATTGCGAAATTAGATTTATATATTTCTGACTACTCATTTTTCCTTCAGGAGACTGTATATCTGTTTTACCTTTGTATCCACCCTTTTGTACCTTTTCTACCCACCCATTTGTCTTCGTTTTTTCACAATTCTTTCTTTTCTTAAGTCGTGATAATACAACGAAAATCCATTTGGGCCGTCCAAATTGAACTTCTTTTCGTCCGTAAGTAAAATACGTCTTCATTTCTTCTTCCAGTGAATACGTTTTTTTGCAAATGTTAATCGCTGCTCCTTATGATGTTTTGCTAACGGAGATTTTTGCTTCGTTTTCAATCTTTAAATAAACTTTTAGTGATGCTTGCTTTTTTAGCAATTTCACGTGAAGTCCATGTTGTGTTAGAAGCAAGATGAATAATAGCCCTTTTATCCCGTTCTGATAATGTTGACGGTCTCCCAAAACTTTTTTCCTTCCATAATTTTCAGGATCTCTTAATAAATTATATACTACCTTGCGACTTCTGTTAACAATCTTTAAAATTTCGGTAACAGTAACATTTTGACTTTTTAATTCAATAATCCTTGTAATTTCAGTTTGACTTAATTTTCTTCCGCGGCCCATGTCGACGTTTAACTTTAAAATTTGACACTTGCTGTTATCTGCTTGGCAACTCACAAACTATTGTGAATAAATAAACTATATATAGCACAAGTGTGCTATCATTGCGCCCTAAGCATTTGTATATTTCTTCTGCTTGCTCAGAAAGCTAGCGAGGTCAACCTTATTTACTAACATGTTTCGCCTCTCCAAATCGTAATAATTACGATATTATGTACTAAATTCAGAAATACTAAGTAATCTTCAAGAAATTAAATATAGCACGCGCGTGCTCTCATTTTGTCCGGGGCTGTAGTGTGTATGACCTTTTGGCAAATATTTTGCTGGAGCTGAAAATACACCGACCCGGAATGGGCTCTTCCCGCATTCCTTCAGCTCGCAATAATACTAGAAACGGTATGACGCGGTACAAGTGCAGACAAAGCGTCGCGTCGCACAGATTTGGTCGTGTTGTCGGGAACCATGATATCGGTAGCGTAACCGTGGAATTGCACGTTCCATGTGGTTCTCGCATAGCTATCTCGTGCGGAACATCGAACGATCCCCGTCATTGTTGTAACAGTACGAAGATCCGCGGTTAGTTCGCGCAAGGACTTGAGAAATTCGCGGTTTACCGGTCGGCTTGCGTCATGCGATACGTACACCATTAGTTGGCCGAGTTCGTACTCTATTCGCCACATAAGCGTGTGCGAGGGATCGCGCGACCCGGTGGAAAAGCTTTCCCATGGAAACCGTATGAGATGTAAAGCATGCAGAAGGAATTCCCATTAGGGATCTAGGGTATCTATCGGGGCCGCTACGCGCCAGCTGATTTATACGAATTAGGAGCGTTACCTGTCATTCGCGTGATTAATCCGTGGGAGCGAAGAAATCGAAGTGTGAAATGGTACTACGGTGGGTAATCGAATTACCGAAGCCACCACGTGCGAAAAATGTAGGGTTGTCGGCGAAGTACATCCACAATTACGCGGATATTTCCACTTATCGCATGCTGAGTTGCGGGCATAGTGATTCACAGAAATCTGATTTGTCTCGCGAGGTCGTAATTAACACTAGAACGACCGAGCGTATATTGCTTTGTAACAGTGACAAGACTGTGCGCATTCAGACTTCATACAACTTTTATTGTAATATGAGCTTCAATGAAAAAGTTCATTAAAAAATTTCCGATGAAAACATTTTTACAATTTCAGTAATTGTAAAAGAAAAAATTAGGAACCAGTTATTTTGACTGCTCTGGTCGTTCTAGTGTCAATCTCACTAATGGAATACAAGTTTTCTGAGTAGCATAAGTATCCGGTCTTATATATATATATATATAAATGAATACATATGAGTAACTTATAAATGAATAAAAAATACGGAAATATAGAATGTATCATTAAAATATAATTGAATGGGTGAAGACGAATTTACACCACTGTTTTCATTCCCACGCTTTTTTCTGCACGTGTACACGTGTCCTTCGCAAAAATCTTTCCCTTTCTCGATGATCTCTATAGGAGAGCTCACTTCGCACCTATACTTTCCAAATGCCCTAGAGTTAACACTCTGGACAGATGATGCAAGCGAACAGGTTGCCCAATTCGCGCGCGCTCACACACAAACACACATAAAAAGTGCATGAAAAATGCAGCACAAAATTTCTTACTTTGAAGAAAATCTGCTGGCATGTCTGATCATGATTCGCTGCCTCTATTTCGAATAATCGCGAAAATGCACGCGTATCAGTCGAATATTCGAACTCAACTCGGATACGAAGCGTGATGCAAACGAATTTTACTTTACATTTTCTGTTTCCCTAAGTTATGACTACATACGACCTACGATTATACTAATTATACTATACTAACATAGTAATGTATGAATATGCATTTATGACAATAATGAGTAGCTGATACATAATCGCTATGAAACAGAATCACTATGTACATACACCTATCTAGGTCTAACTTTAGATAATGTCATATTTCATTCCAAGTTATTTATCAAGCTTTGTACGGACAGGTTTTGCCTCTTAGAGCTACTTTTAGAATTATCATTAATAGAAACCGACGGATGTGGTGAAGCTAAGTGTATGCATTCCACGCTTCTTAATCTGGTATGAAATCTTTCACTCTGTGCACGAGATAATCTGATCAGGTAAAGGCAATAATTTCGGCGGGTTCGAGTCTCGAAAGTAGAAGCGATAGTTATTGCAATGCTGCTTTCAAGTCTATGCTCGTTAATGATTCCGACTCTCGGGAGCAACACTCTCAAGCGAGCACAACAGCATGAACCATCAGAAGGTTGTTTCTACGCCCGTGGCCACTGGGGTAATCCATTTTCGAAAGTAACATAAACATCACTCAAGTATAAGGCTACACATCCGCTCTACGGTGCTCTAGTTTGATTACTAGAATGAATTATCAAGATATTTCCTCCATTTTTTGCACTCGCACAATCCACATAATCAATCTTTTCATGTCCATTGTTCGAATACCTCTTTAACAGTGTTGGGCTAACAGTAGGTGTCAAAATTTTTATAAACTAAATTTCAAACTATTATAATATAAATGCTAATTTCATGTTTAAAATTTAATTTTATGTCTATTGCTTGAGTACCTGTTTTTGTCAGTGTGGGATTAACGATAGGTGCCATCTGGAAGAAGGCTTTCTCGATGCACTCCTTATACTGCTCGATTAATCAGTAGTAAATAGTATAAGAATAGTGAGATAACTACGTTATTTGCCAAATCAAATAGGAATAGGTATTAGGTTCATATGTGCATTTATTTATAGGATACATGTGTAATATAATAACCAAAACAATTAGGTTAACCTTGTATCCTGATGCAAGATATAAGGATATAAGGACTGAGTCACTGTAAGAGCGTAAACATAAGGTATATAGACTTTAAGATAAGTAGAAAGTAAAATATGTGATCTCGGAAAGGAAACTGTGATAGAAACTAGCTTTGTACCAACCCGAGAAAACTGAAAACAAATATTGTATACATAGGAAATAAGAGATATAGACTTACATGCAGACAGATAGGAAATATATAAATATAGATATAGATTTATATATACATATACACATGTATATATAGTATATAGGAATATAGGTTTAAGAACAAGATGAATTTATCACGTACTTTATACAAACCAGCTTATGGGCCATATTAGGCCTAAAGCTTTATCAATAAAAAAAAGGCTTTCTCGATTTTTCGTAACCTCCTCTATTAAAAAGATCACTTTTTTATCAATAATTTCTGTTGAACGTGTATTGGTAAAGCGAAGCATGTGAGGATTACGATTTATTATAGATTAATTTTGTACATGTTATTATTCGGTGAAACTGTCATATTCATGCAAAATCAAAAATACGAACTTTCGAAAAAAAAAAACGTGAGGAATTGAACCACTTCTAACTTTAACAAGGAAAATTACTTTTGTAGGGACACTACATTATTAAAATAAATATTATAAATAAAAAATGACATTAATATTGCTGGTATTGATCGGTCAATTTGTCTTCTACTTATCCTTTGTGCAAATTAACAGGTTTTAAGACTAGCATTTTGGTAACTTCGTTATTTTTGCGAGTTCGACCATGAAATTTCGGTTGCACATTCTCTAAACTTTGTGCTTCTGATTTGTGCGAATAAATCAATTGTTCACGTTTTATGGAGCGTGCAATGGTCGACGTTCGCGGAGTTTCCGTTTCGAACGGGAACGGGACGCCGCGTCGGGCTCGCGATTTTTCTTCCGAAATTAGATACTTTCACCTTGATGCGTGATACAGGACAGATCTCATCGCGAAATAATATAAACTAGAGTCGGCTATTACGGAAAAGTGAAAGCACCGTGGGTAAATTGTCTTCCTGCAGTGACATCCTGAGTTCTATGCAAAATTTTGCACGGAGCGGGCGGCGCCGCGGCGGCAGCCGGAGCAAATGACATCCTGGTTCGGAAACTCGTGGAAGTTATCTCGTCGAGCGGAGAGAAGGGACGGTTGTTACTTTCTGGTTATAAATTTCTTCGACTAATTACTGTAACTAATGGGCCAGATAAATGACCGATGTCACGACATTATGCACCAACAACACGATTGCGGGCAAACGTCGGGAGTCCAATGCATATTATGTAACAAAGCTGGAAGTTACGCAGCTTACATTTACGTAAATATCCCGGTCAGTGTGGGCAGTAATATTTACTCAAGTTAGTACCAGCAATCGATAATTTGCATACTCATGATGCAGAGCTGGTCATTCCTTCGCCATCGTCGAACATAAATCAATTATCTACACGCGATCATCTGAGAAAGTAACGTGATCGATCAAATACGAACATAATTGATTTTGAACTTTTATTTGCTGGCCTGTGTAAGAAATTTCTAAATCTCTATCAGCTTCTTATCGAAACTGTAATCGTGTCTCGATGTTTTAGAACAGTTTGATGAAAGCCTTAGTTTACCAAGCGAGACGATTCTACATTGTTTTCTAATTTTCTATTTATTTTTAATAGTTATATTCAACTTTCATTTACGATATATCCACTTTTCACATTTTTCACGAATTTTTTCGTGATATACGCGTTTTAATGGATACTTAGCCGGGAATAATCAAACATAATTGATAAGACAATAACCGAAAGATTCAGATTCAACATTGTGATTATGCAAATTACAAAGAGTAATTTACAGACACAAGCTTACAGAGATAAAATTTCGAAATTTTCTAGAATGTTGTGTACACTAATGTTGTTAACATCAGTTTCTTAAGCGACGCACGTGCTACGTCTGACTCTACGATATTTTAAAACTTATTATCGAATTAGGTACACTCGATATACCAGCCAGAAATCTCGTTTTTAAATCTACGGGAATAGTTGCATCACGTATGTATGAGTAAGGCAGTAGTCATCGCGTTAATGCATTAGTTTGACCTTCTCACAGAAACTTTCACGTACCCTGCATACATCAAATATATGCAAGAGATACAATAATAATACACGTATTCAACCGACTATTCAGTTGTCCGACAAACTGTAATGACATTCGAAAAAGCTGAGCTCAACGTGATTATATTTTTAGTGCTAATTGACTGTGGATACGTGCATGTATTGCCTTACTAACAATTCCCTCGAAACATGCTTTCTGCTTCAAGGAACGCGATATTGTCGATTTTAATTAACATTCAAAAAGCTAGTAAACGAATTCGAATCTTTTTTAAATTGTCTAATTATAAGCAGTGTTCCAAGGCGAATGAAATAAAATTCAAAGAAAGATTAAGGTCAAACTTTGTTCATATTTTATGAAACGTTAATCCATTCTGGAAACTTTCATTACAACAGCACTGATTTCATGCAATTTTCCTACTAAATTAAATCTTTATGGACTTTTAAGCTGTCGTAAACAAATTTAAGAAAAGATTCAGGTCAAACGAAATCTCTCTTGATTATGTACAGACTGCAGATTTTTTCAGAAAACTTCTTGGATCTAAAAAGGGTCGAACAGAATGTCCTCTAGGTTCTCTAGCGGCGATTCCAGTTGTAAAAAGTTCCAGTTTACACTGTAAAAACAATATTGTATTTAACCATTGCATGTTTCATAGTAAAAACGGTGAAAACATTTTTCACAGTATTTGTTGCAATTTCGAGACCACCCACATTTTAATCCTCGGACTCCTGCGAGTTGTACGCCCCGGAGTCATTTCTGACACAACTCGATATTTCACTACAGTTTTCTTTCGATATAAGACGATGACTCGGTACCGCCTTTCTCCGTATTTCGGATGAAAAAGAAGAAGAGGGGATAGAAATTTTCTTATTTCGAAATAAAAAGCATCGTTTTAAATAGGAATCAAATTGTACATATTGGCGGTCGCATGAGCTTATCCTCACGGTGACGGGTCGCGAATGACTCCGGCATAGCATATGGAGAGTTAATTATATAACACTGCGGGCAACCGCGAAGTGAAATGAAAGAAAATAAACTGTAATAGATTCGATTAGACCTCATATTCCATAATTTCCCAATGACTCTTATACGCCATAAATACTTGAATTTCCGCAGTCGACTAATCAGAATATTAAAAATCGTGTCATGCTGGAAGTATTAAATTACTCTTAATGTTCTGTCTCGTTCTAGCTTTTTCTATGGATCCTCTAATGCGGTATATCCATTTATTATCTCATCGATTTACCGGTAGACGTTCTTCAGTCGGTGAGGCGAGAGAAAAAGGACGAAGGAGGTCCGTCATTATAAATTCCAGCTTCCATTTTTCGCTCCAGCATCCGTATCCGCCATTAATTGGCCGGCGAAGTGGTAATAAACACTTAACGCCGGACTTTTTTGATTCATTATTCCGTTAAAAGTTTTGACCAATCGCTATATTTTTCCCCGGGTTGAGGGGTGGGAGGGTCCGGTTCCGGTCGAAATAAAAGGCAAACAGAAGAAAAAGGAAGACAGGGGAAGATGAAGAAGCGGGAAAAGAAAAGGGGAAAGACTCGTTATCGGTCCGCGTAAATTACGCTCGCGGTCTTCTTATCGGGCTCCTCCATCTTCCTTTCGAAGAAACGAGAAGGCACGAAAGCATTTGAAAGGTTAGTTAATCCGCGGACACCGCCGCCGCGCCTTCGTAGAAAGTTAGCAAAGATTATATTCACGAGATGATAATTAAAGGTACATATATCCTGTCTCTTGCCGGTTGTTATCCGTTTATTACGGAGCCGCTACAAGCTCACGCGACTTCTTCGAGATCGAGATACGACAGCCATCGCTTCCGGTTTACCGATTGCCGCACCGGCCCCCAGTTTTTCCCAATAATTTCACGCGTCGATCTCTCGCTGACGATTCACCGCTGATGCCAGATGGAGATGAAGCACCTTAAGGAGTGTGGCCGCAGTAACCGGGTCTAAAAACATTAATAAATTCAACAATTTCTTTCGGTATAAAGAAATAACTTTTTTTTCAAAAACATATCTTAAAACATAACCCACCGGCGATTATATTAATGGCAATGGTAACTTCAATTGCAAACCAACAAATCACTACCAGTTATGACATCTAATATTTTCGTTTAAGATTATAGTGTCAAAAGAAGATTGCTAAGCTTTTGGTACACCACAATTATTAAAAATTCTATTAATAGGCTTACAGTAGATAAAGTGTTAAGCTACTTGAAAACATTTTTTTGTATTTTTTCGATCCAAATGGTGGCACTAGCCATTACGGAACCAAATAAGGTTTTTTTAGGTGCTCTAGGGCTTGACAAAAATTGTGTAATAATCAGGGTATTGGATGAGAAAATTTTTGAAGAGGAGTTTTTAAAAATCCTGATTTCCTTTTCACCAGGTAGTACTAAAAAGTAAGAATATTTACACATACACGTAGAAGCAGTAAAAGTACTCATTAAACTTACAGGGGAGAGAGATACTGGGAGGGGGAAGAGGAAAGATGGCGCAGAAGTTGTGGGCTAGAAGAAAAGACGTGGGAACACATGTTAGAAAGGTGTAGAGAAGAAGAAGGAGGGGAAGAATGGATTCAGGAGGTGGTGAAAGGGATATTGCCAGATGACGGAGGGGAAGAGGGGTGGATGGAAAAATTGGACATGGAAAGAAAGGAAGTGCAAGATGGAAAATGAGAAGGAGAGAGAGAGGGGATAAGGGCAAGGGAAAGCGTGGAAGGATGAGAGAGAGAGAGAGAGAGAGAGAACGTGTGTGTGTAAAAGAAAAGGAAGAAAAAAAGAAGAAAACATTAGTAACAAGTTTTAAAGGGAATGGGTTCACCCTTGTAATCCATAAGAGAACAATAAATACACATCCATACATACTCATTAAAGTTACAGGTTAAAATTTAGTGGTTAGGAGTTCTTTAACATTTTAGAAACTAAAGAATATATAACGCTTTCCTTTAAATTATATAACATTTAATACCATACGTTTAAACGACACACGTATTGTATAGGAATACGTTTAGACAGTTTCTGTAACAAGAAAATTGATTTCATGCAGAATCGAGTGGATGGTACATAAAAATGTTTTTCGGATAACAAAGCTCTTCCATAACTGTATAAAAAACTCTCGACAAAATTGTATTGTACGTACTTTAAAGAAATAGGAAAATCTCCATCCCGATCCATAAATTTAAGTCACTGTGCACTTTCATAAGGATGCGGAACGCGTTTGTATTCACCCCGTAAAAAGATCGATCCGTCTCGCAACAGTAACAGGATCAGCTAACAAGAATCTGGGTTCTTAATTATTAAAGGGGTTACCAGTTTAGCAATCCCAGTGACGCGTTTCAAACAGAATTTTTCATGAAACTATATCCTAACCTTTACAGTTCCCACGGTAGCATGAAACTCTTTCAAAACATTTTATCGAAACGAACATATAAAAATAGTGATCTCCTAGCGTTTCAATTTCACAACGTCATCTCGGTGAAACAAGTCATAAAGGTGTTCGCGTGTTCGATAGGTCGACTTTCATCGGAGAACCAGTCGACTTTCTATCCGTACTAACATTTTGTCTCTTTTCGAAACGTTGTGGAGAAAGAAATTTTGAAAATGAAATAGTTCACAAAAAAATACGCAAGATAAATTTACACAAAATTGTGAAATTTAATCCTTTTCATTCGAACGGTGACTTGGAGGCACCAGCGACAATTTATGGTACAACTGATACAATTCAAAACAAGTTTTACTGAATTTGTTCGTATTTAATAAATTGTGAATATTCAATTTTATCTGGTATGAAATGGAAAAAAATCATAGATTGGAAGTAGGGTAAGGAATCCAATTACTGTGCCTACATTAATTATACGTAGAAAAGAGATATATAACATATATTAACTGATTTTACTGAAAAAATTTAATATCTCTTTTTAAATATTTATTATGCTTTAAAAATAAGTATAATTGATATAGGCACAGTAATTGTTACCTCCACGGTAATTGGGTCCCTTACCCTAGTCTAGGGCAAACAAAATATAATATGTAAGCTCTAGAATTAAAATAGCTTCCACTAAATGTTACTCGACAAAAAACAAACAACATCGAAAGTGAAACGAATACTCAAACCATTCATCTTTCGCTGAAAACATGGAATCTTTATTCCATAGAAAACAAATGATTAAGAAGATTGTACATATCTATGCAGCTTCTATTTCTTGCAATTGATGGACATTTTCGCTGCCCGGTACACCCTTAAAAATCGAGTAACTTTTTTCAAAATAGACCAAATTATTTGAGTTTTTGCAAGAACTTAGAGGAGCTAATTTACTACATAATGTGTAAAAAATATTTTAAGAAAATAATCATTAACAAGAATTGCAATTTTTCATCTGATCCTGCAATGAACGTTTAAAAAATACAGGTAGCCCTCCTACAACACGGCATCTTATAACACGGTTTCGCTATAACACGATTCATAAATTGTGGGAACCCTCCTACAACATGGCTACAATTAAATTAAAATAATATTTTTGTTTTGTATTGTACATACATTTATATTTTTAATAAAAATTAAGTTGTTTATGTATAATTAAAAAAACATATTTTTTTAAAATAAGTTTTCGGATCGTAACCCCCCATTTTGTACTGGCTCTGGGTCTCATACAACACGGCATTTTCTAGGAACCTATCTACCGTGTTATAGGAGGGTTACCTGTATCTATCGCTAAAAACTGGAGAGCACAAAATGTATTTTTTCGAAAATTGCATGTGGGAGTCGAAAAAAAATTGACAGGTTCATGAAGAAACGTCTCTTTAAAACTGAAGGTATAAGTATGGGTTGCAGAGCCCGATCGGCGGCGTTTGTGTGCGAACGTAATGCAAGAACGTAATTATTATCTGTAGAATTGGCTGAAAACTAGTTGGCGTGCCAATATCCGGGCAACAATCCTAGTGAGAGGTGTTCGGAGTCTTTTAACGGGGGTCCTTCGCCACGGTTAGATACCGGTTGAACGTGTTGGACTCGTTGCGTCGACGACCGGGCTATTAACTCCTGTTTCTTTCGAGTCCACCGTGTATTTACCATGCCTTTGTCTTCGGCCGCTGTTTATCCACCATCCCATAGAGTCTATGGCATAGACGACGCTCCTCTTTAATTTGTCCCAGGCCGTCGATTAATCACGCGCGTAAAGCGGCGACTTCTGTTTCACCCGAATCATGGTAATTAGCGAGCGAACTGAACAAGAGTGGCTATAATTCGAAGCAACAATGGATTATTGCGTTGAACATTCTTACGCGTTTTCTAGTTTTATTTTGTTGCATCTGTTCGCGACGGCCAAGACTGTTGGTCTTTGAAGGAAGTAATTAAAATGTCTTCAGGAAGGAAGAAAGTATTCTTGGAAAAGAAGTTCATTTTCCTGGTGTTCGACGCAGCTAATTTGCCTGTTGCAATTCGCCACTCAACCGTTCACTCGCGACTCATAGTACGGTTTCTTGCACAAACGAAAGCCTTGCAATTTCTTGCAGAGGGTTCTTTGAACAAATTTTAGAGCGCGGAGTGTTATAGAAAGAGTAGGAGCGGCAGAAGGGAAAATTTATTGTTTAAAAATTGTCGGAAAGGTCTCTCGTGAGAATTAATTCTAACCAACCTGTAAAACTTGTTCAACCTTTATGCGACTGTTTCAAAGAACTTCTGATTCAATTAATTTCTCTGTTTTCATCCATGCTTCCAGTTGTCTAGTTGTATTTGATATTTATCGACGATTTTTGTGCACTACAAATGCTATTGTCGCTAATTGAACATTCAAATTTTAGACTTAATAAATTCCAGCTCCATTTCATTATGTATTGCAAATATTAGACGCTTATAATATTATTGTCGAATATTAATTTCGTGCGATATGGAAATGTTATGGTACCCAGATAGCATTTGATGCAAGAGACGAGTTCAAAATATTTTTTAAAGTGATTTGAGAACGTTTGTATTGTTTACGAATTTTTAATATTGCCTGTCATTATGCAATTCTTGCTAACTGTCCTTACAAAAATTTATAGATTGTAAACATCTTAACGTCGAATGTTACTTCACTTTTCCTGTCGTTGTTGGCCTTTGTTTATGTGTTCCGATATTCAGATTTTCAGATTGGATGATTTGTTAATCCTGTCTGAGAGGAACTCTCGGTTCCTTCGTTCAATTAACCCTCCCAATGCATTTTCCACACTTTCTTGGTTAACCAGTCGCTTTTCTTTGAGAAAGTTGTACGGACTACTAAATAGATGGTAATCTAGAGTAGCAAGGTCCGAGGAATAAGCCGGATAAGGAAGTCTCCGCAATTCAAACGTCGCAATCTTCTCAAATCCCAATGTTGCTATGTGTCACCTTGATTCGCCGCAAAGCAACCCTGTACTCCTATTTATATTTTTGTTTAAATTACTTCCCACAATTTTTACTACAAATTTTACATCGTCACAGTCAAACGATGTACTACTATTCATATTTTTACTTGAATTATGTCTCACAATTTTTAAAAAACTTTTTACGTTTTCATAATAACACGTTCTATTATTATTTATATGTTTACTTGAATTCTTCACAATTTTTAGTTAAACGTTTAGTTTATCATACTAAAACGTTGTACTTTTATTTATATTTTTACTTAAATGAATTCCCAAAACTTTAATTAATTTTTTTTTTTGTATTTAATGAAATGCGCAATATTTAAACAAATAAAATATTAAAACGACAGCTCAATTATCCGTAACGGTAATAAAATTGCAGATGTCCAAAAGTGAAATAACATACAACGTAATTAATTCTCCTTTATACAGTTTTGTTCATGTCCGACGCGTTCGAACGTGGAATTGAACAATGCAATTAATTCTGGAAATAACAGCTTAATCAATTAACACAAAATTGGAAAAAATTTGTCGTCAATATTATCTCCTGAAAATACGGGATGCTCAACAAATTCAGGAACTTTTTTTCCATTATCGGGCCGCTCGTACATTTCTGTAAGTTCTTCTAATGGAAGTTATAATAGATTAATGTATTACGTTTCTAACTAAGTTAGTTGGTTATCATTGGGTGTCTGATGGCCCATACCAGTTTAGACTGTCGATTTTCCGACTGCTAGAACAAAAAAAAAATAGAAAATTAAAACTTTTTTGAAAAACTCTGAGCATTAATTAAATTGCTATCGCGTTTGGATTATATTTGCCAAAATGTCACCTAGGAGTTAGTATTCGACAGCACTTACGCGCGCGTCTAATATTCGCAATAAATATAATAAATTGACCTGAAATCTAGCAATCTAGAATTTAAACCTTTAATGTCTCGAGAAGCGCGACAATTGGGAAAAGCGCAGTAAAAATGACCACGCGTGAAATAACAGGTGCTCCTATCAAGCAGAACGGTTTTAAAATTCTTCTGTCTGCTTGGAACTTGTTAAATTCAAATTTTGCGCGCAATTACACGATCGCCCGGGAAACTGTTCGAAAACGCTCGGAGGCCGCGCCGCCATCCCCCGGAGGCAGAGTAATGCTTCTAATTAATTCAACTGCGAATCTGCGTGAAATTTAAATGCACCTGCTCTATTGATTTTCTGATTCTCCGGCGATTTTGACTGGACAGGGGGCAGCACCTGGAAATCCCATGATCACCGGGCATGCGCAATATCACCTGGCGCAGGTTCGCTTCAAATGTTGCTCCGTTTGATTTGCTGCTGCTGCTGCTACTACAAAAAAGAAAAGAAGCCACAACGTGCAAATATTGATTAAATACGTGCCGCCGCGACGCACAATTTTTGCCGTTCTTGAAGTGGTACTCTTTCGAGAATTCGACTGGAAACAGAGAATCGAGCGCGCATTATTCGCGAAACGCAGGAATCCTAAAGTTCCGTTCGTCTCGTCGAAATAATCTCGCTGCGAGGGATTTCGAAAATTTATTTGCACACGGATAATCGACTTTAGAAGTCACCGACCTGCCAAACGTGGAACCAGGGCGAACTAGTCGCTGATATTCGGATTATAATTTTTTCTCATTATTCGTCCAAACGCAGTTGCAGTAAACTGTAATTTAACAAAGACAATGTTTTAAGCTAAATTATACTAATTTTCTAAGATCTCTTAGGTGAAAGGAACAAGTTTGGACCCATTTTTAAATGATTTCTTGGTTCTGGGAGGGTGTAGAAATTTTATGAAAAATAATTTATTTAACCCTTGGACTCCTGCAGAGTTTTAGGCTTATGCTGGAGTCACTTCTGATCCACTCCGATATTTGACTAAGTTTTCTTTCGATATGAGGCGATAGCTCGGGAGCAGCTTTCGTCGCATTGAAGAAGATGAAGAAGAGGGAATAGCGATTTTCTTTTTTTAAGATAAAAAACGTCGTCTTATATCGGACTAAAATTGTACACATGAGGACGGAACACAGGAGGACAGACAATCAGCTCCACAGTTATTTTCAAAACTCTTTTCTCTTACCTGATAGTACAGCTTTTATAAATGCTCTTGTATAATATAATATTTTTATGCGATTGTAGTTCGTTCGGATTCATGATGAATTGTAATGCGCACGCCCAATAATTGGAATGGCAGTGCTTCCTTCCAACGAAGCGGTTGTTATGCGATGACAAGCTTTGTCCTTTGTACATTTTTCCGGGAAAACCTGTCTTTATGCATTTATGGCATGCACCAATATATGAAGTGCAAGAAAACATTCATGTTATTAAAATGTAATAGCATTTTTAGGTATAAGAGTTGTTTCTTCGAATCGTATTTTTAGAAAAATTAACTCTGAAAATATAAAATTGCATAGAAATCCGTGGTCTAGTAATGATGGAACATTTCCGGGCCAGCGTGCTAAATACGTTTTCGCGCAAGCGGAAATAGATGATCCATTTTTCAGTGTCACTTAGTGGAAAAAGTGGATCGTGACACGTTCCATTCATTTCATTAATAAAAAAGACAGTTCATCAAATATGACCGCGCGAGCGAAGGATCTATTTCCATCTCCAACATCCACTGACATTTCTATATTTATCCCGGACAAACCACTTGTTCACGCGGACGATTAAAAATACCGTCAAAGCTCCTCTCTTATCAACGTCACGTGTGCTCCACTGCCTTTTTTCGATTTTCATTAGTCGAAAAGCAGCGTCCGTAGTCTTACTGACAAGGGACATCACCCAAAAACACGCCGATTTTAATGAAATTTACACAAGACATAGTTTCTTGAAAGATATTTGACACGTATGTTTTTTATCTGCAATGATCTATATCTAGGGGATCAGTCCACAAACACAGTGGTTAACGAAGCATTGATACGCAAGAATCAATATAATTTAATTTACCTATGTTAATTATTTTAATAATTCCATACAGTTAAGTTAAGTTCTTCTGAAACGAATTTTGTCAACTTAAAGCGGAACTTAACTCTTTGACCCTTTGAAGCTATAGCGTTCAAGAACATTTATACAAATTTTTATTTTTAATCCACAAATCGAAGTTACTCTGTCCGGAAAGTGAAAGTGTTCACTACGTTAGAACTTCACGTTAAAAATTTTTGGAATTAAATTTTGCGGGCCACTGTGTACAGAAATCATCGAAATCCACTTGCGATAGCTGCAGTGAATCTAAAATGTATTTGAACACTAAATAGTCGATTCTCGAAAAATTGTGGACGTTTAGATCGAAATCCAGTTTTGGAAGCTGTTTTCGTGAACTTTCAGCGGCTTTTAAGCAGAGTGTTTTCGTATCGTATAATTTGCGTGGGAAGAATTTAATTGGAGGGAATTTCAGTTTATTCAGTATTGAGACGCAATAACGATGAACCAAATTTGGAGGAAAACGCCAGGATGTTCCATTGACCGCTCCCAAAAGCTGATTTGCACCCTATGCAGGTCACGTTATACATATGGTAGAATCGGAGAGGGATAATACTCTGCTACGCGTTTCCGCGGTCAAATGAAAGCATTAATTCCAGGAGATACCGTTTTCAATCAGATGAATCAAAGGCAAATATTGAAGTAAAGCGGTTAGAGCTAACCTACAGAAAAGGAGTTATCTTCCTCCATTAAGTTGAGAAGTTCTCAACCATCTATCACGTATTCCAATCATCGTTTGTCATAGGTAGACTATGGATACTGTGCAGTTATGTCAGAAACTGTTGTACAGCTTTGTACAACTGTGGCAGCTATGTCAGAAATTGTTGTACAGGCAAAAACATTTTCATATAGCTCCTGTCCCTTAGGACCGATACAGAACATTTTTATTTTGCATAAAAATTTGCAATGTGGTCGCAAATCAACGTGCTGAACAGATCCGGGCAACGTTAAAATTTCAGTTTCCAATCACTTTATTTTCATCGCCTTCGATCTAACTTTAAATGACTGGGACATTTCACGCACAAGTACACTTGGAAATATTGATAATAGTGGTGTCACAGTTTACCCCGAGAGGCGTAGAAAAGGGAAAACTTTGGGAAGGGGTTTGAAAGCCAGAAAAATTGAAAACTACGGATTCGAACCATGCAGAACTCGTGCTCGATGCCAAAACTTTGACTCCCTCGAGGCTTATAGAAAGCAGTCGTAAAAATTCCGCGTCGAGAAAGATGTGAAAATCTGGTAAAATCGAATTACAAAATTCGATTTTTATTTTTTTTCAGCAATAATGGACTTCCACATACGACTGTCAACAATTTTATATTATTATTTGATATTTTACTGTACTATATTTTGGTTTTATGTGTACATATAAATAATCAACATTTTACATATGTATTTCTATTCGGATTAATTGGCCAATCGCTTGTCCTGTACATTGTTTCACAGTGTGCAGAGTAGTAACAACAGTAATAACAAATGGGCCATGCAATGCTTCCGCCATGGATCATAAAAATACTTCGAGTTGACGAGTGATCCGATTCCGAGGATCGTCAATCACGTGGAGCAGATTTCTCGTGGGCTGATAAACGTCGATTTTACGGTGAGATTCGAGTTTCTCGCGATCAGAAAGCTGACAGTGCAATTTGCCACGATAGAATCGTAAAAAAGAGAAATTGTTTCCGTCTTTTCCCAAGGTTTCACCGTTACCGTGATTCAGAAATGACAAAATGGCACCGGAAACGACGGAATCCGCTCCGATAGGCTCCGGCGCGGCGGCGCTTTCTCTGGATCCGCGTTTTTCTGCTCCCTGCGTGTCCGAATTAGATTTCTCGGCCGGGGGATGATTCAGAAACGCGAATACACCTTTTTGCCGATTCGTCGTTGCGCAATCTGACACAGGCAATGCGTTAAGGGGGTATTTTTGCTTTAAGGGGTTACATACAGTCAGGAAGCCCAAAAAAGCGACTTTTTTAGAATTTTTCCTGAGAAGACTTTTACATTTATTAATATAAAAATTTGTACACGTATTATGCTACCTTGTAACTGTATTTTAACATTTTTTAATTGTAAAAATAATAATTTTGAAAGCTGCTATAGTTGATCTCCAAGAGCTCCTCTAAAGAAAGGCGCCTTACGGTGACCACGATATCTCTGGACTGGATCATCTAAAATGAAAAAACCAAACGGATTTCGTTAAAGTAATGTATACTCTTGTAATTAATCGAACAAATAAATTTTTGACAAAATGGCGGCTTCTCCAAAAAAATCGATGTTTCACCAAAATTTTGGCCTTAAATTGTTTATAAAAAAGAAATATTCATCGCTGAGAAAAAACCTTCTATTAATTACAAGATTATACATTACTTTAACAAAATCCGTTTGGTTTTTTCATTTTAGATGATCCAGTCCAGAGATATCGTGGCCACAGCAAGGCGCCTTTTTTAGAGGAGCTCCTGGAGATCAGCTACAGCAGCTTTCAAAATTATTATTTTTACAAATAAAAAATGTTAAAATACAGTTAAAAGTTGCCATAATATGTGTACAAATTTTTATATTAATAAATGGAAAAGTCTTCTCAGGAAAAATTCTTAAAAAATCGCTTTTTTTAGACCTCTCCTGACTGTATATAACCCCTTAAGCCTTCAACAAACCTTCTGAAATTTTCAATACTCATTGTGATTCGAAAATATCAGTATAATTAATGTAGGCACAGTAATTGGGTATCTTACCCTAATTGATCGCAGTCTGGCCATAGTTTCGAAACACTATGCGACGTCCTCAACAGATTTCCCTAACGATCGACCACGTTTTCTGTTGCAGAAACCACAAGTTGCGTAAATGGTCCCATGGTCTGTCACAATGCGGCCGACACTTACACTGAATTGTAAGTACGATTTGCATAGGTCCACACAATACTTCTAATTAGCTCTATCGATGTTCTCTTACCTGTTACGTGTTGTTGCGAATGCCTCAGGTGTCCTCGCGATGGGGCTTTTTACCTGCATCGGCGCGATCACCGTATCGATCGACCGTTCCGATAATAAACCCGTAAGTAAAGTTTCAATCTAACAAAATTACGGCTGCACCAACTTCCCCTGAAGTGTATACAACCGGTAAACTATAGCCCGGTGTTTGGGTGTAAAATGGGTCCTATTACAGGAAAATGGCCCCGTTAGTCGAAGCTTTTGTTACGAGATTTCTGATAGCGGCAAAGAACGTAACACATTCTCGATAAACAATTCATTTATAATATCCTGGTATATCGTTCACAAAATCAATAATCTAGCAACCAGTGCCGGTCAAATTAACCGGTTTCTGATTTATTTATATTGGTACTATAAAGCCTCTCTTGTGAGAAGTGATTGAATAAACTTGATTCAAGCATATATGAGCCGTTCACAGGTCAAGTCGATTATTGTCGTCCTCTGAAGGAAATCGTTAACAAGAGCATAATTCAGAACGCAATAGTTGAAATTATAGTTAAATTACATTACTCAAGACACCATCGCAAAACACACAAATCAATTTTTAATTTCGCACGTCACCTTGCAAGTTTTTAAACAATCAAGAGAAAAGAGACGAAATTAAAGCAAAAACGAAGACTAAATTTGCAATACCTCGAGTACAAAAACAAATCCTCGTCGTGCCGCTATTCTTTCCGCTATGGTGAAAAACAACGATTAACATTTTACACCCGAAAACCCAGTCCTCCCACGAAAATGAGACTCCGGACTCGTCAGAAATCAATCGTGAACTACCCAACATTGCAACGGGGCACCGGTACTTTTCGATTATATCGAAACCCTTATAGAAACGAAAATGTGAAAATACCAGCATGCTCACATACCGCTATATAAAAGTACCGGTATATTTATCGGTATTTATCAGTAACTTTTTTCGGTTTCCATATAATTATAACATGATTTATTATACTTTCCAAAGTATCTTTAAGAACTAATCTTTAAGATTTAGAGCCAATATTATCTTCTTAACACGTTCGCGGACGTGAACGCTATAGTATTCATTTTCATAGGGATGCAAAATGACATGAATGCTATAGCATTCAAATTTTAAAGTCAATTTTTATTCATTTAATTTTATACAACTCTAAGTTTTTGTAATTAATATACATTTCAAAGTAAAGACCAACTGTCATTACTAATGACGGTTAACATATTATTATTGTTTATATCTAATCAGATTTCGGATAGCACAACTAGTTTCAAGAAAAACTGCCTGTCTATTTTTGCAGCTCACTGAAATTTTTACTGTCTGTGAACGTGTTAACAAGATTATGGTAGCTTATACCGAAACTGACATGCAGTGTCACAATTGCTATGACTAAAGTTCTGAAAATCGTTCAAATCCGATTTAGCTGAAATTTGGTAATTAGGTTCTTTTTTAATTAAAAACATGTTTCCTATGAGGATTTTTGGCGATTCGAAAAAATGTTTTCATCGTACTAATATCACTTTCCACCTTATTGGACTCTCACTACAGCGAATTTGGCCCTTTTTAATTGATGGAACACATGTTTTAGGACGGAGCCACTCCCTCGGCACCCGTCCCCACCCAAACCTAACCCAGAGGTAATCAAAATTCGGCGGTAAGATAGAACTATAACAAACAATTTTTTTCGAGTAACCAAAAATCCTTTTGGGACACATGTTTTTAATGCAAAATGAGGCTGTGTGCAAAACTTGAGCTCAATCCGATTTGATTGATTTTCGGAACTTCAGCCAAAATACCGGTATTTTTTTATATTTATTTCGGTATTATAATAGTTTCGGGACAGACTTATTAGTGCAATACAGATATCAAAATCATACCGGTTTTAAAGTTTCTGCATTGCAACGAAATTACCCCGGCGCACTGAATCCCGTAATTGCGTCGCCATAAAAACGTCCGGCTATCCTAAAACTCAATTGAGTCGAACCTCCGTTTTACTGTCCGCTCGAGAAAATGTCGAATCTCCCACGGGGTCGAAACCGCGGCTATTACCGCGAATACTGTACAAGCCTGCGCAAAACCGTCTTTCAGCCACCGACGCGGTCGTCGATGATCGCAAACGGATGGAGGCCGCTTACGAATGGCTACGAGGAAACGATTGGCACGAACGTCTCGCCTTCGAGCAGCTTGGAACGAAACGGGCCGTTGCATCCTGTCTTGGGGAAGCTGCAGGAGCACATGGCAGCTTCGGAGAAGCTGAAGCCGCAGCGGAAGAACAAGCCGATAGGTCCGCACGACTATAATCCGCCTAGCATTTTAGGTAGCTTCACGGTTTTCGGACACGCTGCGACAAAACCTCGCGGCGAGCCGCAAACTCACAATCATTTGAACAAGCACGTGGGATCGGAGACAAGGGAGTACACCTTCTTGATCCCGCCACCGAAGGACGCCTACAGGTTCGACCTGGACCCCCACAGGAAGCCAATCCTGCGGGACAACGCCGCGTACCTGAGACAGCCCCAGTTTAACCCGCCTTACCAACAACCAGACCCGATCAAAGCAGCCACTTACTTCATCAAAGGCTACACCTCCACAACGAACTCGCCTTCCTCGACGCCCACGAAGAACAGACACTTCGCAGACGTACCCTACGTGCCCTCGCTCCTTCAACCTCCCCGGTACCAGCAGTCGAAACCGTTCGAATCGCTGAAGGTTCCCAACAATATGAACCTCTTCTTCCAACCACCTGGCACAGCGGCGGCCAATGACTTCGGGAAGGACAAGCGCCTGAGCGAGCACGACCACAGAGGGAACTACGACAAATACCCTGGGCAAGTTCACAACGAGCAGATCATTAGTCCTGCCAGCACCGGGAACTTCTTCAGCCAGGTGAACCATCCTCCGCATCCGTACAAGACGTCCTACGAGAGAGATCCCGCGTTTCTGGTTCACGAGAGTCACGAGATCAGCTATATCACTCCGCCGAGCACGTACAACGGGTATAACTTCAGGCCGTCGTTGCCGTACGAAACTCTCTTGCCACCGGACGTGTATGGTTCGTCCACCCCCACACCTACCACCCCTAGAACGCAGGAGTCGAACAAGTATCATAGCGGGGAACAGGATTACAAGCGGCCGGGTCACAGCACGACGACCAAGCAGGTGGAGAACAGGCCTCATGAGGTACTGCCGACTTCGGGGGTTGCTAATACTTATTACGTGTCCGAGCATCAGGATCTGACGCCGCCACCGCCTTCCTGGCCAGCGCCGAAGAACAAGTACCCGTCGGACATCAACGAGGTGTTGCCCCGGGTGAATCCACCTTCGAAGTTCCACGAGGAGGTGATAGGTTCGAATCAGATACCTCAGGTGCCGAAGGTGTTGTTCATAGGTCCCCAGGCCACGCCGCCTCAGTACCAGAGCTCGGTTTTGCCGATCGACATAAGACCGGAAACCCCTCAGCCGGAGTACGAGACACCGGAAAGTATTTCGTTGAAGCACTTCAACGAGCAACAGTACCTGATCCAGCAACAGCTGTTGCAGAGGGACAGACAGAGGCTCGCGGAGCAGGAGAGACAACAGCAGCTGGAGATCGAGCAGCAGCAGCAAGAGGAGCTCAAGAAGAGACAGCAAGAGCTCCGGCAATTGTTGCAGCAACAGAAAGAGGACGAGGAAGCTAGGCTGGCGGTTGAGTCCGCGAAGAATCAGTCGGACCTGCTGGCCAAGGTTAACGAACAGCAGTCGACGTACGACGTCCAATTGCCGGAATACGAGATCCCGAAGGTCACGACGGACACCGCCGCAGCGATCACCGAATACAGCTACGTTGGCGACCTGCCAAAGTTCCAACAATCGCAGGTACCTTTTGTTCGCCGAGTGAAAAGCCGCTCGAGTTATTGCTTTTAGAGATTCCTGCAGTCGATTGGGTCTTGCAATGAGACCGCACGGTTCCGGAAATCGCTTTTTGGACGAGACCACATAGACAGTAGTATACAGGGTTAGGCACCTAACCTTATCACCTCGAATAACTTCTAAATTAGAATAAGGGACCCAATGGCTGTGGGGCTATCAATTACTGTGCCTATATTAATTATACTTATTTTTAAAGCATAGTGGAAATTATAAAAATATTAGAAAATAATTAATAAACACAGTAATCGGGCCCTTCCCTTATACGTTGTACAAAATAGATTATTTCTACTGATGTTACATGGTATCTAGGGCGGCATCATGTACAGTACACGATTTTTTTTTTATAAATGGAGGGATTTTGGAGGTGTAGAAGTCAACTTTAATTTTTTAAAATATGATGGTTTTAAAATAACTTGGTACCTGTTGGTTGTGTCAAAAAACTTTTAATCGATTATGTAGCATTTTAAGGAACGCATCGAACGAGTACAGTTTGATTTTCTCCATCTAATTATTTTCTGAGATATTAAAGTGACTTTGTGTTTGTTCGAAACTTTAAACTCATTTTTCTGAAAACCGGGGGCCCACCAGGCACAAAGCCATTAAGGTTTTTCAGTATTGGTTGTACACTACAAAGTCTATTATAGACTTGTTCAAAAAGCAATTTCCGGAACGATGTGGTCTCCTTGTTAAAGGCTGTCCGACCCGAAGGCCGAGTTTCGATTGATCGTGCTTTTGGAACTTAATCATGTTAGGATGCGCGGTAATGTCTCGATATGTGTGTAGGAGATGTGCAGAACGTTTGTGAAACATGTTGCAACTCCATAGCTGAGTACTTGAGGAACTTATAAACTCGATTATGAAAAAAGTTCTTCGCTTATTAATTGAAATTAGTTAAATTCTGGAAATGAAACATAACCAAACATAAGTAAATAAAAAAAAAGAAATAAAGTCGGAAGAGGAGTACGTGAAAATCTACAAGCGCGTGTATTTGCAAAATGTCAGTTGTTGTGTACTCGTGCATTTACATGGGCAAATGTTCTTGATAACACGAACACCGTTGTACTAAAAATTACGCAAATTAAAGTGGGCATGCCTTAATTGGATGTGTACTCGTGAAACGAGGACTTTTAATTTGTATTTTGTAAAGGACTGCAAGCTACAAGAGCATCAAAATTAAAATAGTGTAAATATCGACAGTTTCGTCATGATTTGTACAGCAGAAAATCTAGACGATAAAAGCAATAAAATATAAAGTCTAATATCTATGCTCACGCACTACGTATACGCTAATTCATAAATACAGAACGGTGCTTTAGAAAGTTAATTTACACAGAACTGTAAAAAATACCGTAGACGCAATTTTTAGTACCATCGTTTATTTATGAACGGTCTCGCTTACTCCTCTTTTCAAGCAAATGTTGAATCAAGAAAATCAGTACAGAGTTTTCTACCTCACGAAGTAAAAGCAAATCAATCAGAAATTCTAAAAAGAGATACTAACCTTGCTAATATTGTGTGTATCTTGCGACGAAGATTCAAACATAATTCAACAAATGTGAATACAAGATAAAGTGTTAGTACAGATTTAAAGTGCGAATACGCAAGCAAGCATAAAAGTTTAAATTTTAATATTTTTAAAAGGAGTAACATCGAGCAAATTCTTTGCATATAATAAATACGTAACTTTTTATCAAGAAATTTCTCCCACCGTGACTTTCGACGACTAACATTTCTGTTTTCGTTTCGCTTTATTAAAACGCGACTAAAATTTATGACGTGTTAAGAAGAGACTGAAAAGGGTAAAGTTAAACACATTTCAATTTACATCTGTGGAAATGTTATGTTTATAATAGCAACATTAGGAATAACATTTTTTTTTAAGATAAACTTTTACTATTATGCTGAATATATTTACATTTCCAAATAATTGTGTAGCTCGAAATTTCGTCAAAATTTTAAAAATTCAGGCGGCACTGACACACCGATGCTATACATACAATAAATTTGCTATAATAGTAAAAGGCTACTATACAGGGTGTCTTGGGGTTTTCCGGCAAAACTACGGGAGCATATTCTACAAATACGAATAAGAAAAAAAATTGTTATTTGAAATTCGGTTAGAAACACTTCGTTACAAAGTTTTGTGGTAAAAGTGTTGTGGTAAAAGTGACACTAATGTTGAATCATTCCAAGATAGTAAACATGATAACTATCGACGAATAAGATAAATACGTACAACATTGTAATAAAGCGTTTCTAATCGAATTTCAAATAACTAATTTCGTAAATAAATAATTTCGAATATGCTCCCGTAGTTTTGCCGGAAAACCCCGGGACATCCTGTATACTTCGAAAATTCAATTTTGGCCAGCTTTTTGATATTCTGGTCCACTGTGCGCTGGTACTCCCAAGACTCGTCTCGTTGGCCGGACTATACGAACACTTCAATGAAGGTTCTCGACACCAACATGAAAATTAATTTTTTATATTTCTCTACTGCCAACGCACTGTGCAACAGAACAAAATGAAAATCGGGGGAAAAAATGAAAAATCTTCTGGATTGTTCCGCAGGTGGCGCAGCCGGACTACGTGATCTCGGAGAGCCCGATCGGCGCGGGTCAGAGGTACCAAGAGCAATTAAAGAATCAGCTGGAAGGATCTCGGGAGGGTCAGCCCGACTTACGGGGGCAGAGGCCGCACAAGTTATCCCGCGATCAATATAGACGAAGAAAACCGACGACGGTGTCGTACGAGCCGACGGTAACGGAAGCGCCGGTTCAACTTCCCGAGACTGTGGTGCCGGTGACGTTGCGGATCGAGGAAGTGCCGGTGCAGACCACGGCTCCGCCGGAAGTTGCGACGGTGCCAACGCCGACCACTCAGAAGCCGAGGACCCGGAGACCCGGTGCCCCGTTGCGCCGGCGACGGCCGACGACCACAACTCCAGAACCAATTACGGTCGTCGACGAGTTTTTCAAGTACGACAAGCCGGAGGAGGTGCAGCAACAGCTGGACGCTTCTCGTCGACGTCGAATCAAGCCGACACAGTCGACCTACGAGGAGGCTGTCACCGAGAAGAAGGCGAACATCCGGAAACGTCCGGGTCACAGGAACCGGGTCAACCCCGGCGAGCCATTCGAGGCGGAGATCGTCACCGAGATCGTGCACACCGGTTTGAACACCTACAAACCCTCCACAGAGTCGATCTCCACCTACAACGAGTACAATCAGTACGCAACGAACCAGCCGACCGACCCGTTCGCTACCAGCCAACCGGCCAGTCAATACGTCACCAACCAACCGGTGAACCAGTTCGCAACCAGCCAAGCCATCGGTCAACATTACGACTATTCGTCCCAGAGTTTCGGCTCCGTGGACGAGCAACGCGAAACCGTCACGGAAACCGTTCCTCTCGACTACCTGACAGACGTCACCAAGAGCAAGACCGAGGACACGCCTAACAACGAGAACTACAATGCGCAAGACGGCGGCGTGGTTACCAACATACCTCTGGAGAACCTGTTTATCAAGACGGACGGCAATTACTTCGATAAATCAACGGCCGTGTCGACGAGCACAAGTGTCGGCAGCAGTTCGAGCAGCTACACACCCACCCCGGCTCCCACGACGACTTCCACCGTTCCGTCGACGACCCAGTCCTCCACGACAGGCTCCACCGGGTCAAGAACGCACAAGATCAGACCGGGGATGAGATACGGGAACACCACCAGACCGCGGTTCAGCATCAAGGATTACAAGAGTCGATTGGACTACAAGAGCAGATTAGCTACCGTCTCGACGACCGAGGCTTCGGTGACGCCGGTAGCTAACACCAGGCAAAGAGGATCGAACTACAAAAGCCAGAACCAGCAACAATCGGGAGACAGCAACAGGGAGACGAACGGAAGGTACAAGTACGTGTCCAGGGTGAACTATAGGACGTCAACGTCGAATCCTGTGAGGGCTCCGGAGCAGCAGGAGAACGTAGCCGAGGATGTATCGTCCACGACCGAGAGGACCAGGTTCGTTCCTAAGAGGAGACCCATTAGCGGGAACGTTTATAGGAGCAGGATATCTGGGACAACGAGCAGTCCTAAGTACGAGAGCGACGGTCAGTCGAAGCCTAGCACGGCTAGGCCCGAGAACGTTTTCTCGTCGTCGGTGAGACGGCGGCCGGTGATGAAGAGCAGGCTGCCAACGCACAGAGAAACTTCGACTGCTGCGTACGCTGATAGGAAAGAAGTCGAAGCCACGGAAATGACTGCCGAGGAGACCAGTTTCTACTCGGCTGTGACCACAGCGGGGACCACCAGGGTGGCAGTCAACGAGATACCCGTGGAAAAGGAGGAATCAGGTTCGAGCAGTTCGGCCAAACCGGAGGACGAAGAGGGGGCGGACAAGAACGCGGATGAAAGCGAAACCGGACCTAGTTTCCACGCGCAACATGAAAACCCACTGGTCGAACCGGTTCCAAGCAGCACAGCCAAAAACGCCGAAGAGAGCCAGCTGAAGGAAACCGCCGCTGCCGTTGAGCTAACCACTGCGAAGGCGGAACAGTCGACGGAGATCAGCAAGAACAAGCCCGAAGAGGACAAGTCGTCGACCACCGATGAAGAGGAGCTGTTCGCCAAGGCGTCCCTCAGTGTCGCCGATCTGACCAGTTCGGCTTCAGCTTTGTACGACAAACCTGGCATGTTCAAGGCCGTCTCGCCCGAGAGCAGGATCGCCGCTGCTCATTTCAAGATACCCACTGATGAGCCCACTTTGCCTATCGAGGCATTCTTCCAGGAACTGTCGAAGAAGAGTTAAAAGACTCTCCTGGAATTCGCTGGAGTATGGAAATGAATATGGTGGTGCCTTGCGGCAAGAAGTTTGGGATCATTTAGTCGAATTTTTGGCTTTTTCTGGTGGGATTGTTGATGTGGATTTGTAGGTGGTCGAGTTCATGTTTAATACATGGGGATTTGTCGATATTATCGGGTTTAGTAAAGTTAGCATTAATTTGTGGCTTGCTGATGGTTAATGCAGATTAGGGAGCATGGAATATATTTAATCTTTACATGATCGAATTAGGTATCTCTGGTACTCCATGAATCTTTCGAAACGAATAATAGTATAGTTACGTTTCTCATGAGCAACATATTAGAATATACAAGGTGAACAACGTAACTTGACTGTACATATAAGACAGAAAAATTGAATGATTTAATTACCTTTTTTTCATTAAAAATATAAAATTATTTTTTTACCTAATGAAAGTAATCGGAGTGCGCTGCATCAACAAATTATCATTAATTATGGATTCGCCAGTTTTCTACAGCAGCCACGATTAAAACTGAATACAGTAAAAATTTTTATTTCTAGGGTAAGGTAGCCAATTACTGTGCCTATATTAATTACACTTATTTTTAAAGCATAATGAATATTTAAAAAAAGAGATATATAACATATATATTAACTGATATTAATGAAAAAATTTAATATCTCTTTTTTAATATTCATTATGCTTTAAAAGTAACTATAATTAATATAGGCACAGTACTTGGTACCCCCATAGTAATTAGCTCCCTTACCCTATTTTAGACAGGAAAATGTAACAGAAAGAGTGAATTATCCTAAACGACCCCAAACTTTCGCGTGTCACTGTGGTGCTGGAAGAAGTTCATTGTTCCATCTTCGAATCCTGAAATCGATTTACCGTTCCCGAGTCTGAATGCAGGATTTGTATTTAAGGGTTCTCCGTACTTTAACTTCCAAAAGGGTAGCTATATTAATATTCTTGATACTTAATTTATACACGTTGCAGAAAGAGTCTCGGAAGTGAATATCCGTGCTACAAATTTCATTGTTCTCGAAGTCACTTTACCTTGACGCGGTGATGGAATATGTCCTGGGGATACGTTCTGTAAATACGTTCACTGAAAAACGAATTAACTTATGAAATAAGAGTATGTACCAAAAAATCGCGAAAAGTTTTCGCAGAAGCATCGCTCTTTGAATTTCTCGTCGGCGCTTCTTCGAGAAAGACAACGGACAAAGATTTTCAGGCGAATCGTTTGCGTTCCGCAACGATGCTTGTCTTCGAATATGAAAAAAAAGAGAAGAAAACGTCAGCTTCATAGGAGGAAAATGTGAACTGCGAATGTGCGCATCCGGTTAGCGTAATAATTAATCACCCGAAATTTTCTTATCATTTCATTCCTAGATGTAACGAATATAAATTATGCCATTAAGTTATTTAAAACGAGCAGTGGTGCGCGCAATTGAAATTCCGAAACGAAGCGTTCCTCGTTTCGAACGAACCAACGCGACGGATGCTTCGAGATATGTATATCTGTACATGTAAATATTTAGAACGTTTGCTCCAATCGATTTGAGTTAATATATAGGTGCTCGAACATTATTTAATTTCGCAATGGATGCGTTTACATACGTGTGATGCGAATCGAACATGGATGGGACCATTGTGTTTGCGACAATCGAACTGCATGCGATTACAGGTCATCTTGTAACTAATGTTTCCTGCTGGTTCTATTCGTGAAATATCATATGATTTTACCGATAAGAGATTACTTCGTGAATGTGTTCCGTTGTAGAATTGTTTCGGTTTCGTTCGCTTTCGATGGTCTTTCTGAGCTATAAATGATAAATAATAAATAAAGATACGTTGTGTATTTAACAAGTTCGCTGCCAGCATTTGTCCCGCTGTCTATCTTTATCGTTCCAATGTTTTGTCAAATGTAACGTCAGTGTCGCCAGATGAGGGGAGGGAGCAGGAAACGTGAAGAAGTAAAAAAGTTACCACCTCTCTGCCAGTACCGGAGTATGCACGACAGAGACGGAACGTGTCACGTGACCGGGCCACGGCGGAAGCGTGGGGAATAGCATCGTAGAAGGGGAAATTAGAGTAGGGGAACAAGTCTTGATCTGGCGACTGTGTAACGTACCTATCTCCTTTGATAAATATTAATTTCTTGCACTGTAACACCGAGTTACGTGACGAAAATTCTATTTTGTTGTTGGATCTTGTGTTGTATCGATTATACAAAATCGTATAAAATTGCATAAATTTGTATAAGATAAATTCTAGTACAAGGCGTTAAAATGGCTTACCAAAGAGAAGTAGAGTCTTCGAAAAGTTAATTCGATTAATTTAGTTTAAACTACGGGATCATGAACGTCGCATTGCGGTAGCGAACGAATCAATTATACACGAATGAAAAATGTGAATTCGAGGGTTCGGTAAAACTGAAATTAATTGGACAAATTTGAAATGATTTTCTGCAAGCCAGGAAATCAGTAATAAAATAGTGGTTCAATTTCCTCTGGCTAAATTAGCGATCACGTGGAAACACGTGTTCATAGTGGGGCAAGTGCAAAACAATGTACAATTCAATCGTAGCTGAAAGACCGTACGAGGTCACCTATGGTCTATTCCCACCATAGAATCGCATGATCCCATCGATTCGCGAGTATGTTCGTGCATCCTGACGCGAATAATGGAATAATCAATACCGATCGGTACACCGTGTTATATATATAATATATAAAATAATATATGAATTCTAAATGTACATACGGAATAAATAAATAGAATAAGCGAAACATTGTTGTCCCGTTGATCGTGATAAATCATTTCCCACGACGCAGCCTGGAGAGAGGACTGGAGCGTGAAAGGTCACAGGTGAAACATACCAACAGACACGATATTAATATTCCAATTTGATTTACAATCCATTTAATATCGTTACGATAAACGGGTACATGGGTGTAGTCACGGTCGAGTAAAATACTAGTTTGACAAACTAATTGTTCAGTCCCATTCTCAGAAAATAAAACACAGCTTCCAAGACAACAAAATAGTACTTTACCCGTCCACGTTTCCTAGTGTTAAAGATTTTGTTTCCGTTTCCGTCGCGTCCGTTGATTACATACAACGTATTACATGTACGTGTATAGGCCTACGGAAATTACTTTGATTGTACCTAATTTAGAATTATGCACAGGCCATACATTACACATCTATTATATTCGTAACAACGTATTTCGCCCCCGTCAATCTTGCTTCCCTCCGATTCTTTTCTCTTCTTCTCTTCTTTTCGCGTCTTCCTCGTCTTCTTCCTCTCTTTCTCTTTCTCTTTCTCTCTCTCTCTCTCTCTCTCTCTGTCTTTCTTTTTCTCTCTCTCTCCTTTCGCTTAGTTCGTTATATCGTGTACGCATCGTGTAAAACTCCATGTAATTGACAATTAGTTTAATGTGTTAAATTTGTTTGTTTTTTTTTTTCTTCGTATTCAGTCATTCAAGGTACAGTTGTACAATATACGGTATATGTATATAGATATATATGTATGCATATATATGTATATATGTATATACATGTATATTGTATATATATGATAACAATATTAACTATCGGAAGTAGGCACACACATACCAAAGTATTTACATTGCCCACCGGAGTCAGGGTGAGCAAGAAGTGGACGTTGCAGCTAAACTACTTTGTGTATGCACATCGATAAGAATCATCTATTGACGCGATTCTATACTCTGGACGAAGAAAGAATCGAGACGCGGTGGGGGAACATTGTTTTCGCTGTTTTCCAACCGCCAGCTGTACAGGGTGTAAAGAAATGTTTAAATGAAGAATTGTTTTGACTGCCGGAAAAATTGTTATTGACAATTAATGTCAAGGTCAAAGTTTCCGTTTCGTTACATTGTTTCTACGCGTCATGACAATAAAAAATGTTCACCTTAAAGTTTAAGGTCAAGGACAATTTTGCGGCAATTTGTTTTCATGAAGACTATAAATACAAAATTTTTTGTATGTGAAGCATGGTCTCTCAACCATTTTTGGGTTCACTGACTATTCCACAAACAAATTTTTGTTCTCTACCCTCTTCGAGGTCTATATTAATAGGTTGCTGCATATGAACTATACCTGCTGGTTTTAATTATAGATTTTCAATTGTTCACGTGCTGGCGTTACAAGATATTTCAGTATCCTCCCATAATACAACATAACGCAGATACTTCTTTAATTACTGAACAATGAAGTTTAAAAATGTCATCGTTGCAAAGAATTATTTTTAAATTCACCATAAAACAATTCTTACACATCTGTTCAAATGTGTGCAGTTTAATAAATCACTTTTTAATTCAGCATAAAATAATTCCTGTAAAATACATTCACATTATAATATTGACAAAAAATATAATTCAAGTCTAGAAGCGTCCAAACTCGTACGTATGAATAAATCATGTTTAAGCTCACCACACATAAATTCCTCTACAATAAATACAGGACATAAAACCGATAGAAAATAAATAATGATACAAATCCAGAAATGTCCAAATACTTGTGGATACCTGTGCAATTTGGTAAATTCATCTGGTCTCCTGCATTCTCCCCGGAGATGTGCAATTAAAGCGATCTGAATTGCTCGGTAGACCTATTGGGAATAATGTTGGAAACACAAATATGTACAACCTGGTCTGTTATAAATGATTCTGGGGAGTAGTTAGCAGGGAGAAGATCGACAGAACTTGTTAACGAGAGGAAGATCATTTTTATATGTATAACTATCATGGTAAACGTTTGGGAAAAAAAAACAAATAGATATCGACTTCATTCTTTCAATTAAATGGAAGAAGAGAAAATAATAATAAAATGGTTTTGGATAAATTTTATTCATTTCGATAATCCAAGTAAAAAAGTTTATACTTGTTCTATTTAACAAAAATAAAGTCCGTTTGTACCCTTGGCAGTTCCAGACTTGTGACGAAGATTTTAGATACAATCTATTTAATAAAGAATAAAGTAACATTTTTCTCCTAACGACAGTTAAACATTAGCAAAAATATAGACACGCGATATATATTTTTCTTTTTCTACGAAATCGGATACGATAAAAAATCGGGAACGTATTCAAATTGTTTTATGTAAATTGTGATTTTTTAAATATAAGTTAATGCGATAGTGTCCACAGAATGAATAACAAGCAGTTTTGTGAAATTTTGAGGAGACCAATTGTTAAGGAAAAAATATAGCGAATGATTACCTGGTTGCTCACACAACAGTTAATTTGAACAAACTGGAACCGATATCCGCTGTGCTTCCGCTGAGAATGTGAAATAACACTTAGCCCCCCGCACAGTCTAATTAGAAACAAATGGGTGTATAAACATAAATAGCGAAAGAGAACGGACTCTGTTTTCCGGGTTGTAGAAACTCATTGATACAATACGCAGAATTAGTATCTAAGAGCTTCATCCTGGGGTTTGAACAATTAATCGGATTACACGGTGCTGTAGGGCGTGCATACAGACGCATCGACCGTGGAAATGTAATTTCATTTCCCAATTAGAATTCGTAAGTTTATTCCTAAAGAAATGGACGACCAGCTGGCCATCTTTTATTCATCGTTCAACCTCTTCATCTGGATAACGAATTTGCCCCCGCCAAGAAACATTATTTTCATTAACCTTAATTGAAACGGGAATTTCAAGATAACCCATTATCTCCCCCAATCGAGATGATTGTTAAGAGACGTCTGGGCAATCGAGAACCTTCATTTCAAGTGTAATACGTTCATTAAGCGAGCAGCATTCGCGAAATCATAGCAGGGCTGCAGAAACTTCTACAAAAAAAGGAAAAAAGAAATGTGTCCAAGAAAATGGGAACTTCGTAAGCCGGGATTCGCAGAAGGATGACATTTTTCATTACCGCTGAAAATTTCAGAAACAAATTAAAGGGATTGCAATCTAGATCCATTATAAAATATCGAGGCTCAGCTATTGGGGATTGGTGCAAAAGTTCGCAGCGTTATCAAATCGAAATTGACAGATAAAATTAAGATATTTATTCATAGATTTAGTCAATAACATATTTTCCATTCTGTTCTATTACCCTTTGCCATTTTTATAAATTCCTTTCTGCAAAAACTTTACATCTTTCTGGGCGATGAATTCATGGCTTTTCGCAAACTGAAAAAGAATGGCGTTTTGCCTGGCGTTCGAAATTAAAATTTCATTATAATTCTTTATTCGTTTAGCGATTTAGAGAAAAATTTTGTTTAAAAATCCCAAAAACTGAAACTTTTGCACCGATCTAAATTTTGCATGCCACGGGAGCACTGAAGGTATAAAACGGAACAAAGTAACGAGTTTGACGGTGTGCGTTATCTGAAAAAAGCAGCGACGAGCCATTTAAGCTCGTTCGAATAGCCAGAAAAATACCAGATCAATTAAACACTCGAAACGCAATCGTTGACTGCCGTTTGGAATGAAAATTCTTGATTGATTCAGCGAATCGTCGGTCGACGTCGATTCGTTCTTCGTCCAGACAACAAGCGGAAAGGATTGAGTGAACAGAATCGATACTTCCGTGCTCGAGAACGCAAACGTTTACGGAGGCGTTGAACAAATTCGTCGAAGGAAGGAAACCGTGTAGAAAATCAACGTTCATTCTCTTATCTCGTTCGTTGCAAACGAACCAGTCACGACGGCAAATATTTCCTTGGTCTATGAACGAATTGGTCCTTGCACGATACTACGCGGTACTAAATAGATTTTCCACGGAAAACTCGGAAACTCGGTATTATTTATAGTACTCGACTAGTAGAGTTTGTGCATACACTTATCGACGCGACATACGATGGGCCCGCGGGGGCCGTTTTCCATTCGATAAAAAATATACTAGTAATCACGAGCAGTATACGGACGTAAAAGCTCATTGCTTATACAATAGCAAAAGTTAGAATGTTAGAATTCTCGAGAAGCTCGCCGGTGTTAGGTGCGCCCCCGTTCGCGGACGATCAACCAAGAGTATCGGGCCGTCGAACGACGGCTATCCTATGGGGATACATACAAAATTATCATACGTATCGTACAGTGTGAAACAGGAAACCGAAGCTGCCTATCGTTACCGCTAAATCGAAACAGTCCAAGTACAGAAGCTTAACCAGCTCGTCTCGAACTAGCCAACGAACCTGCGTTGTTCTAATTACATTGCTAGATTTCTTCCGCTCTTTACATTTTCACATTTCACAAGCGCACTGTCATTTTTAAATTATACGGAACTTGCGAGCGAGAACTGGAACTCGAGAGAAACGCAAATTCGAGGTGAGAAAGCAAAATCACTCGTCATCCATCGAAAGTTTAACACATTAACAACGTTAATGCATCAACCGTTTAATGCAAAAGTGGTGGAAATTAAGTTTTTGCGTACATAAAACCAACATTCTACTTGTGTTTTGTAGAATTTTTACTTATTTCACCACTTTTGCATATGTGTGTATTATGATAATTACTGAAATAAAGTACATATTAATATTATAATAATCAGACTGCGGATTCTATGGATGCGAGACAAAAATAGATAAGCAAAATACAAATAATGTCTATGCAAAATTATTGTACGGAGAAATACATTTTTATTTATCCTCCATCCTTTACGGTCGACTCGCAAACTTTTTAATTTGCAAAAATCCGCAGTCTAATAACAATAGCATACGACTCCTCGCCTATCTTGAAAAATTAATTTTTCTCACAGTATAGTTGCTAAATCGAAGTTCATTAGGATTTCTGTAATCCAGAAGAGTTCCAGAAGCAATTACTGTGTTATGCTTCAACTCCGAAGTTACACTGGACTCAACTTCTCATTAGAATGAGTAAATTCCTGATAATGTTTTATTCAATTATAACAGGTGATCAAATTATTAGAATCGTAATTTATTGGACGAATAAATCTATCTACGGTTGCTATAATACAAACTCATCAACTTATGCAAGTGGCTCTAACAATTTGATCACTATGATTTCATAATTGATATTAGAACAGATCATTTGACCGAATTCGGTTTTTCTTCGTTGCAATTCATACTCGCAGTAGTATGCGTCTGTAGTTACGAATATGGCCCAAGTCAGCTAGAAAAATTCAACTGTACGTAACAGCTGGAAATTCATTTAATCAGGAGAATCTGTTAAAAAAATTAATCGAGCTCTTGCGTGAGATACGGAAACGCGAACAGATACAAATGTAAGTCTTGAGCCATTTTCATAGCGAACGACCTTCTTCCGCTAATCCGGTTACACTACTGTGCGTTTCTTAAGGCTAGAACTACCGAACGTATCGAAGCGACCGATTTCGAATGTTGTCTTTTGCAATCGCTAAAATCGCAAAGGAACTTTTGTAGAAAATTATAAAAGTACCTTTGCAATTTTAATGATAAATTAATGCCACTTTCAGTGATGAACACCAAGGTCTACAAGACACATTTAATAAAACATTGAACGTCTTTTTTACGAAATACATAACAAATAAATGTGGCAAGTGTCCACGAAGACACGATGAGTCTATAATATAGTAATTTAGTAGCTGAAAATTCATTTAATCGGGCGAGTGTGTTGACAAAATTGCAGAAACGCAGTCAGTTACAAATATTATAAGTCTCGAAATCATTTTCATAGCGAACAATCGTTATGAAATAGAGAGCTCGAAGTCCGCCATTTTGACGGGTTTGGTTGTTCTAGCGTTAAGTTCCGCCTGTTCGGTACAACAAGGAATACAAAAGGTCGCAGCGTTGTAACAATTGGAGCTGTTGGTTTGTTTTAAAATGTACTAGAAAAGGAAGTCCTGTGTATATAAATACCGACGCGTGTATACATATAATTCCGCGGAGGTACTTTTGCCTGCCTCTATAAACAGTTTAGATAGCGCGATAGATACGTGTTCGATGTGCGTACCGTAAACGCAACTAAAGCCGATAAAAGTTCTCGCGCTATGCTTAACTAGAGATTAGTCCTTCGGCTCGACCATTACGTTTAATTTTACGATCTAGATATTCTACGCTGGGTGAGGTCGTTGTTAACGCGAACAACAATTTTCGCCGTGGGTTCGGATCGACGTAGGGCAGCACCTTTTATTATTCGGGCAGCTAACAAGATGTTGCGGTACGCCGCGGAAGTTTACGCACGCCTGGCAAATTTTCAATTGCAACCAAGAGGGTATGCACAGGTTAAACTTCACCTTGGCAACCCAGAAGTATTTGACTTTTTAAAAATATAATCCTGTAGATTTTTACGAGAAAATGAAAAAAATCCAAGTTTTAATGTTAGGAATTGACTGGCTCAAAAGTTATGCGTGTTTAAAGTTGAGCGATTGTAAGCGTTTTTTACAGGTAAGGCCACCGTCATGTTGGTGTCTTTAATATTACAAAATTTTTGCACGATGTAACGAGTGGAAAAGTGAAGTCCTAAAAAATGATATAAATTGAAATGTCTGTGGCAACATGAACAAATTTTGTTCTTGAATGAATCTTCTATAGAATTGAAGATTGAGTGTCATAAATGCTTTATTATTTTAAAAATTTTGAAATTTGACAGGTGTATGCACACTTCTGCGACTGACTATAATTGTAAAGCTATAGGAAAATTCTTCGCTTCTAGCTCAAGCCAAATTACTGGAATCAATGTTTATCTTAAAATCTCCGAACAAGTAATAAGTTCGATTTGATTTTTCACCATTTTCTTTTCTCTGGGCTCGTTTAGATTCACGTTCGTTTTTACAATAAGAACGAGTAATTTTCTATTTAGTTCTTGAATCTACCCAACAGGAAAAATACGTTCTCAATGTTCAATCATTCATTTCTTAAGATCCTTAACGAGAAAAAAATCATTATTTTGTAGTCAGTTGACGTAATGCAATAAACATCCAATTTTAGTAAAAATTGGAGTATGTGATGCAGTTAGTAAAATTGCAAAAATTACGCTCTACGATCTTTCAAGCAATTTAAATCTAAAACATTTCTGCAACTTTACTTTTTCAATGCACGAAAATGGAAGATAAAATTTCAAATATTTTTGAGTAGTCTCCGCTATCCCACGAACAAGAACTTTAGTATTGATACATTACTCGGCCAATCTCCACATAAAACGAACCCAGCTTATTACTCGATCTATCGATTGGAACCAATGCCGTGAAAGCTGTCCACAGTTTGCACTCACTGTTGAACATATCCATCACAAAAACTAACGACTAACTCTGGAACGTTTCCGCAACATTAATGAATCTTTTACTCCGAACACATTCCACAACCAATAACCGCAACGACCGATGGATTTGTTTTGATGCCTCGATGGTGGACATGTGTCGAGGTGCATAGTCCCCAGATCAAGACTTGTGTACCCACTCTAACTTCCCCTTCTACTGTGCTATTCCCCCAAGCTTCCGTATGTCACGTGACTAACCCGGTACTGGCAGAGTGAGGGTAATTGTTTCCCCTCAATTCGCGCTACCTCCCCTCATCTGGCGACTATGTCGAGGCGCTCCAGCAAACATCGGACGATCAATTAAACTCTGAACAGTCCTGCCCATTAATAAGAAACGTGATTTCCCGGCACCGTTCGCGCACTGTGTCGTTTCGTCAGTGACAAAAAGGATCGACAGGCCGAAAGATTAACGCGGTGTGTACCTCTAAACACTTTCAAGCGAGTCCATCTACTTCTACGATCCTTCGTTTTTTAGAATTTCCGGTGTGTGGCTTCGACGTTGGTCCACTTTAGTACGTTATTATCACGATGGCTTTTTGTTCGTTTTTTATTCGCCTTTCTTCCTTTCTTTTTTTTTTCTCTCGTTTCATCTTCGAATCATCTCCTGCGCTGCTCTATCTACGAAACCGAAAATCTCGGTCGCAGGAGAAACACGGTCGAGTGAGATCGCAGTCATCGACGGCTAATTTCGTTGATTTCACGCGTTAGCTTCGCTTTCCCGAATCGTCGTTGCTGGCATATGTCCGAAGTACATTAACTATTCCTACGTTTTAACGCTTAATATCGGTCTCTCTCGCCGAGCAAACTTAACTTACTTACGACCGAGATTTCATTCAGAAAACACGGATGAACGCGAATGATCGAATGTCGATTCAATTTCTAGATTCTTTGAAGGCGATTCTAGACTGCTCACTTTATGAATGTATTGGACGTATGTATTGGATTGTTCGGAAATTAATTTCGTTTTTCGTGTAGAGATTGTATTGCTTCCATTTGTTGTTACTCTAACTTATTATGAGTCGCAAAATCATTGTACATCGTTACAGCTGACATTTCGGACGTTCTTTCGTGCCATATAGTGCTTTATGATTTTTCAAGCATTTTGTTTCGTCAGTCATCGCATCGAATATGAAAAATGTTAATAATTAAAAATGTTATAAACCTAACCCAGACCTAACTAGAATTGGTCGGTAAGGTAGAAAATGATACTAATGTGATACAAATTTTCTTTCGACTGATCAAAAATCTTTTTGGAAAACATGTTTTTAATTCAAAATGAGGCTACGAGCAAAATTTTAGGTCAATCCGATTTGACCGATTTTCGAAACTTCAGCCAGAAAAAATTTGGGCTTGCTAAACGTTACTAGAATACAACAACCTAATACTATCGGATTACCATTTATTTAATCAAATATTCCATTTATTACCAAAATTTAATAAAATTTCATTTCAAATGAAGACGTAACAAGTGATATAATTCAATTTTTCTGCTAATAAAAAGTAGGAATTCTACGAGCATGGGATCTTCAGAAAGATGAGAAAAGATCCGAGAACAAAATAGTTACTACATCATCGAATGAAACTTCTAAATATTGAAAAATCATCTTTCGTTTCCCCTGGGAAAAACGAAATTACTTTCCGGACAACCTAATAGAATGATGGGAGACTACACCGATGCTGTGAAATCATACTACTCGATCTCGAAGTAAAGAAGTATAAATTCGCCTTAGCTCCAGCGAGTTTCCTTCGGAACAATACTATTGTATCTTTGGATACGAGGAGACTGCTGATTTTTATGGAAAATGAATTGAGAAATGAGAAGTGAGTCGTTCACAGGCCAAACCGATCAATCACTAAGGCTGTACGCTACATGTGGGGTATCCGCACTCGCATACCTAACCCACACCTTCCGGGTTTTCTTACATTTTTCTGCTAAAACATTGTCGTCTAAATTTTTCCATTTTAAATCAGTTTCTTCTTAAACCTTACGTTTCGGTATGACAGACCTGATGACCTTGACATATGTTGTCAAGGACTGCTCCCTCAGCGACCCCCAAAAAATTTTAGCCCTCGCTCGTTTTTAATTAAACAGTTATTAATACGTTCACAAGAATTACAAATTCTTTTTAAACAAAAATTCTGGGAGATAATTCGTGAAATGATATGCAGCGGTACTGTAGCTAGGAATACTTGTATTCGTGTACCTCCACGATCTTTCTATATTTGATGTGTGAACACCAGCTTGTGGATCTATAAAATTAGTCGAATGGTTCACTGTTCGATGTACATAATCTTCGTTGCGTTACGCAGTGTATGCACGCCAGTTGCCAGTACGAATAACTGAGGCGGCAGCAACATAATTTCAATTTCGGGTGTAGCCTTCACCCGTTTTTTTCTACTTTTATATTGCAGAGTTAATCGGCTTGGCTAATGAACGGCTCATGTAAGATTTTCGTAATAGCATTAGTGGCATTGCGTCACATAGGAACGACCGTTTATGAAACAATTTATGAACCAGTCGGAAATCACGTGAAAAATCAATTTTACGAAACGGTGGAAGTAAAGGGATCCTGAAGCCCCTAATGCATGGTCAGAACGATCCCCTTCAGGAATTAGAAGTTGTTCGACGATACTTGTTCGCCGCGGAACGCTCAACCTCATGCTTGCTAAAAGGAAAGTTTTCCGCCCACCTTTACCCGGTTGAAATTTTAATTTTAATTCGATGACATAGGAAAGGCAGAGGGGCGAAGTTGCGAACGGACAACTTTACAGGAACATCGATTCGTCGTCGAACGAGTTTCGCCGCGGAACAATGGCCGCGGTCTATCGACTGAGAAGAGAACAGCAAAAATTTCTTCGCGGCATTATTGAAATCAGAATTGTGGGAACGGTGAAGATTTACATATTCAACGAATTACAGTCGGAGACTAAGCAATTAAACTTTCTGGAACGGCAAACAACGTTGCAAATATTGTCGGTCCCGCGATGCAAGTCAAATGAAACCGCGTCGCGCGGGATGATTGTGTCTTTCGAGAAAAGGTATGATGCCTCCGACAGGTGATCACCCTTGGCCATTAGGAGCTGTTCCGTCGCTCTGTGCCACTGTGCTTAGCTCAATTTCTAACTTTAAACAATCGGGGAAACTCAAAGCGTATTCAATAATATTATTAATCTTTTAACGAGGGATGACGGCTCGATTCGTCATTCGAGTTAGCTATCCCCTTCCGGAACTTTTCATGTTTTTTCTTAACCCTCATCCGCACCACATTTTCGAAACTTAATGTGTCCCTCGTGTGTGTTTGATCTTTCAATGAATCATATCTTTTTTTTTTAAATTCTTCGCCTCTTCAAACCTAATTACATTTTTATCCATTTATATTGTGCATAATCAACTAAAGCAGTGCTTCAGTAAAATAATAATATACATCCAGCTTATATAAAAGTGACCTAATTTCGTGTCCGAAATGCTGTTCTCTGAACACTGCAATCACTTTATCGAGTCGAGTGAAAAACTCGTTTCGTTTAGATAAAAATTTAAAAACTGATAAACTGGAAAAGTAGAAAAATTCAATGAAAAGTATACAATATTTAAAGAAATATTTTCTCCAATGTACCGTGGAATTATTTAAAAGAAAAAAGACTATTGTCTAACGATAGAAAACGGAAAGGATTTCCTCCACATAATCGAATAAATTAGTTCCCGAGGATAACACGCAAAAGAGCATTCGAGTCGAAAATTTTCCGACAATCCTCTCGAAGGTTAAATGAGAACAATTTCCGGGGAATCGAATCTTCCGAAGCAGCGACAAAGTTGAAATCGCTTTCTCCGTTCGGGGGAAGACAAAAGATAAGTTGCGCGCGACGCTCACAATGAAGGAACGGGCGACAATAAAGGTTATGACACCAGTCGAATGTCGTTGAAATACTCTGCTTAGTCAACACTACCCGCCCGTCAAGCTGATGTGGTATAGCGTGCCGAGGTGTTCCGGGCGCCGACATTCTGATCGGATTTCACGAGACCGTACGGGACGAGGTTTGCAAAAGGCGTTTCGATCTTCCGAACCATAGCTGAAGGGGAACTTCCGGTCAAAGCGATGAGTTATGGCTAAAACCACGCCCTCGGCTGTGCTATTCTCTTTCAAGACCTCGTGGTAACCGATCATTTCTTCCTGGGAGAGAGTCTCCGTTGCATTGTCACGGCGAACTCGGGATTGCGAAACCGCGACGGTCTGCTGAACTTCGGAAGATTAACGCGTTGACTGTCCACAGCCGCTGGCTATCGAATTAGAGCTTAGGACGAGAATTTCAAGTTTTCGTCTACTGGGTGAGACTCGTTCGAAGTTTCGAATGCAGTGGCTACTGGTCGAAGTCGACCGACATTGTTGCGAATTTAAGGGAAATCGTGTGTATCCAAGAATCGAAAAAGTTTTGGAAATTTTTTATAGGTTTTGTCTTGTTTGATAGGTTTCGAAGACGTCCTTATGTAGAGGGTGTCCTAAAACGATATTTCCTTTGCGAAAATGTTTTCCGTGGCTTTGTTAAGGAGTTATACACGAAAAGCATAGACCAATCAGAGCGCGGCTACGACCAATTAGATTCCGGATCAGCCAATGTCAATGCAACGCGCACCGGTAGCTTTCACCTAGCCGAAATCCGTCCACTATAGCCAAGCTCTGATTGGTCCGCGTTTTTCGTTAATAACTTTTTAACAAAGCCGCGGAGAACATTTTCGTAAAGGAAAATGTTAGTTGACATGTCCTTGAGAATCATCCCTTCGAAGGAAATGCAACAGTTTTGTGACACCCTGTATAGTGACTCACTTAATTGTTCAAACATCCTCTAAATTAGAATAACTCTCTGATAGATTCTATTTAAGACGTGAACCGTAGAATTTTTTGGAAAATGTCCTTATTTATACAGTGTGTCTCACCTGACTTTGACATCTGGTTTACGTCACTATTATGATATGTAGCAAAAATATTGTGAGTGATTTTTTAATGGCTTCGTGGGAGACATGTTATGATATTATTTGTCTGTTTGTCGGTGAACAAACAGATTTGTTTCTAATGCACTATAATAATATTATATAATAAATGTTATACAATAAATATTATAATAAAGGGATAAATAAAATTATAATAAATATTATCGTATAACTGTTTAAGTATCGTTCAAATAAGAATAACTTTTTTGAAAGTGTACCGAACGTTATGGAACTTTTTGACAGGTTCTACCTCCGACGCAGACCGTATAGACTTCTAGGAAAAATGATAAGACAGATAGAAATTACTTTTAGCTCGTTATTAGATCCAATAAAGATAAATGACAACTTAGTTAGTTTAGTTGGTGCAAGCTGAAAGTTGAAGGGACAGGATAAAGTTTAAAGTCTTTGAAGGGATTACAGTCGACCCAAACGCAGGTGTTAAAGGGTTGAAGAACCGCGTGTGGTTTCTGAGGGACTCGTATTAACTTTAGAATATTTTTCAATAATTTTAACTTGTTTGCTAAATTACTAAACCCGAGTGTATATTGTGAAAACGCAAATATGGGAAAATAGAAAAAATACACATGAATTTATTTTGCAAAATACATAAAAAAGTTTAATATTGGGGTTTCTAGAGTACCGACATCGTCCCTTAAGGATTAAAGGCCAAGAGAACCTGTATAATTTAGCTGTTACCGACTCAAAGGTGGTATCGACACTTGATGTTGCAACAATGTCGATCATAAATATGTCGACTACACCTTTCAGGACCTCTAACAAGAAAATCACCTAGCATAATATCATATCACAATCAGACGGCGGAACTTTATGTAAAATAAGAATTTTCTGCATCGATTGCGACAAACAGAAATCAGATGTTTGTTTTTCTTTAATAATTTTGTTAGATTGAAAATAACATATTGACATTCTTAAATTTTTTTAGGCTTCCTACTGTTTGAAATTTCACCAACTCAATTTTGCCATTAATGCAGTCTTTCCTCATAATGGTTTTATTAACAATCCTTATGAATAACTATTGCGAATATCGTTGTAATATCATTTGCGTCTGCTACTGTAATAGCATTTTATTTGATAAAATAATCAATAAAAGGAATTTCATCTTTCCCCGTAGAATACTTTTGAACAATGGCGTAGGTATATCGGCTGTAACACATTTTGATTTGCAAAACGCGGGAGTGTAAACACCTTCCAGTTTCTGTTTTATTAAATAAATTACTTGGTTTCTTGTGGAATTTTTGCCCGATAGGACAATCAACGGGAAATTTCGTGCAAGTAGATTTGTTGATCTTCTTTTATTCTGCCTCGAATAAAAGTGACGTAACAGTGAAGTAACGTAAAAGTGAAGTAACGACTTAAATTCTTAAGCACAATAGCGAAGCAACAGTTTGAAAGCGTCAAGAAATAACTTGTTTCGATCTCGCAGAAAATGCAAATACTTTTCGTTTTATACTAAATAATCAATCGTTTCGATAGTCAAAACACAATTGTTCATTTTATAAAACCTAGGATAAGGGATCCAATTACTGTGAGGATACCAATTACTATGCCTATATCAATTATACTTATTTTTAAAGCACAATGAATATTAAAAGAGAAATAGATAACATATATATTAATTGATTTTAATGAAAAAATTAATATCCCCTTTTTAATATTCATTATGCTTTAAAAATAAGTATAATTAATATAGACACAGTAATTGGTACCACCACAGCAAGTGGTTCCCTTACGCTATGTGTTGGTACAATGTCGGTGTAAGAGAATTTGATTATTATTCTTTTTCGGAAAGGATGTCATTCTCGCATTAATAATGTTGGATTAATATTAATATCTGCCAGAACTTTGTTCGGGAGTGGAACAGAGATAAATGACATTTAACTAACTTCGAATGAGATTTGTACCAGAACAAGTTGCTCAACTTGTGACAAAGTGCAGTGTTGCCTTGCAATGTTTCCGTAGCTCTTGACTGGTAGCGTTACACAACTTGTCAGTAAGAGAAAGGAGAGTATTGACTTTGTGTGTGCCAACTGTGCACAATATTCATTAATCCAGTGCAACGAAGCATGGAACATTAACATACTAAAAGTAAATCAATTGATAAAACATAAATTAGAAATCAAATTAAAATTAGAAAACTAGAAAATGAGGAATTAGAATAAATTAGATATTAGTGATCAAAACAAGTTTTGGTAAAATCGTTACCAGTATAGTCTAGACATGAAAAAACCACCACTAAAATAAAAACTATGTAACACACAGCGAAATTGAATGCAGTCCCATTTTACTTTTAATTCACTAAGACCAACGGTAGAGAAATTGAAATTTTACTTGACTTTCTTTGCTTTGAATATTTCTTAAGAGATGTAGCTATGTATAAAATTCTACGTCTAAATATTACAAAGAGTATTAATGTCAGTAATTTCAAGAAATGAGAACGACGATTATGGAATTTGAGAATAAACGACGACACAGTAGAAAAATTAAGAAAATGCAGAAATGGAAGAGGAGATAGCACCGAGATAAGAAGATTAACAATATAAAAAAGAAAGTTTGAGCAAAGTGCAGGAACATCTCTGATAAGCTTTTATTGGACAGTACTGAATATCTGATCTCTCCGATCTGAAGAGCTATCATATACCGATGCCGCTGCAATTATTTTAATTAGTCCATTACCGTACAGTCTAAGTAGGAGTATCCTAAAGTACTGATTCGAAGATCGATGCGACCTTCGAAATTGCGTGCGAGGATCATGAGATCCTTGTCGTGACATAGCTCAGTCCTTCTGATAAATAAGTATCATTAGGATTAGTTGATTTAGTATGGAATGTAGAGATTACACTGCGGATTTTATGCATTTATTAAAAAAGATTCAAAATATCGATGTACCACACCCTGCTTATTGAAACTATTCAAAAAGAAAGGAAGTATTCGACTCCTGTATGTTGCAATCGATGTAGACCATTTTTATTTTACATAAAAATCCGCAGTCTGATGAGAGCGAAGATGCAATTGATGAATGGATTGCAAATTTTATACACTCGTGATAAAAATGAGCAAATATGAAAAAACATCAAAAGAATGTAAACACACTGTTATATTACCTGACATTTATTCAAATTATACGAATTCTTCATTACCTGTTCTTTGCAAATGACGCAGAAGAATCTTATTGTGCGTAAAAATTCGCAGTTTATGAATGTTAGTGATTGCCTACCGTGACCATTGATTTCAATTGTACATGTTTCAAATCGATTTTTACGTAAGTGTAAAACCCAGTGTCGCCAGATCAAGACTTGTTCTCCTACTCTAACTTCCCCTTCTACCTCGCTATTCCTGTCGGGCATGTGTCACAATGTCACGTGACTAACCCGGTACTAGCAGGGAGAGGTTAACCTTTTCTCCCCGAATCATGCTCCCTCCCATCATCTGGCGACACTCGTAAAATCTGGGTCTTACGTCTACCAAGCGTCTATCGCTGAATGAGAATGTTTTCAATAAAATCCAAAATTTCGTAACCTTTCATATTTTTAGTAAGCTGTTCTCGGACATCAATTATGTTTACCGAAACTGCCTGTACAGGTTCGCTTATCTACAATATTCACGATCAATTCCGGTTGTTTGCATTTTCTTTTGGTTTTTCTATTATTTTTATACCTTGTTTGTTTGTCGGTTTGTCTTCTAATAACACTAGGTTAACGCGTAGATTATCTCATTTATTAGGAGAACGGTAGCGGCGGGAACAAGGAAGCGTCACCGCAGCTTCGCATAGTTACACTAATTGTGCAGCTCGCTCTACAAATGTCGGAATGCGGAAGATCTGACAGTAGGTCCCATTATTACAATGGTGCCTGAAATTAACGCCGCGATTGTTAGCGTAATAACGCCGCTCCGTGATAACGTGTTCCGCGCGCACGGTTTAATACGCGGTATTGGCCGCCGCAAGTCCGAATATTGTAATGAACCCTCATCAATATTGCAACGATATCGAGAAAATTGGAATAAAGTTGCCTTAAGATCGTTCAAGTATAGGGGAGGCTGTGGCAAAGTTGATGCAGGAACAGGATGATACTAATGCAATTATCTGGACACCGTGTATACAATTATGGCTGGATACTTGAGGTTTGTTAGGTAATTCCTTGTGATGGAATTTAGGAATTTCACCTACTAATTTTCGTTATAAATGCATAAAATTTGCAGTTCATTAATAAGTTTCGTATGAATGAATTTGAAAATTTGAAAAAATTTGTAAATTAAACGCTTCAATTTATTTCTATTTTAAGCGTTGATCAAGGCTCGCATGAGAATCAAAACGAAAATAAATCAATGTTTCACATGTTATGTGAAGAAGACATTTAGAGAGCAAATGAATTTTTTAGAATTCTGTGTACGCGAACTCGGTACGAGACACCGCAATACGAACACGGAAACTTTTTCTTACACTAATTAATGGTTCTCGACAGAAATCCGGAAATATTGTTGCAATAACCTCGAATTTTGGGGCTGTTTCCACCCTGTGAATATGAACGATATTCGCTAGAAAAATACATCTAGAATCACGTTCCATGTATCATATTACACAAGTTTCAATTGTCCGTTGCAACTCGATGCAACAGATCAAAAGCAAGCTTGCTTGTGGTATAGAATATTTTTGCCGCATCTTCGTTGTACAATATTGAGACGTTGCACATCCGTTAGTACTGTCATTTTATCCCGACGTTATTAGTCGGTAGTTATTAGCTCGGTATCCCAAGCATTCATTAGTTTATCGAGTACCGATAAGCGTACTATACAGCGTGAGTGGAAACTGATTTTCTTCGTTCGCAGATAAATTACAGTCAGTCAAACAGTCTCTGTAAAGTAGAACTCTTAGAATAACTTCTTTGAAATTGCATCGGACAACTTTAATTGATTTTTTACGATAACAGTAAACGAACCTAACATTTTCTGAACAAATCTTGTCGACCAAAGGAAGCACCATTTCAATGAATTGTATATTCTGTCAACGAACTGCAAGTTTCTTGATTGCATTACGGTAGTAATTGAATTTTTTCTTCATTTACAGGACCGTCATCTCTGTTTTTTATTTGGTTTCTACCATCGACAAATAGCGTCTTCGTTTACTACCACTTTCTGATCAAACATCCCATAATGCTTTCGTCAATATGCTTACTTTTCCAATCATACAAAAACCATACCTGCCAATCACATTGTTTAACATTGGATGTCTCAATAAAAACTGGAGACACGATCTTAAAGATCAGCTTTGTACCTTGAAATAGTGTACAACAATGATGGGCATTTTCGTCTGAATCGAGACAAGACTATACCCCACTATAGTGCTCACTGTCCCCTTTCAGTAAGCGCGGTTACCTGGGGCACCGTGGGGCAACGAAGACGCGAGATACCAGCGAACGCGACGAAGGTGCGCGTTACACGACAGAGAAGTTGGTGGGAGAAGTAAGCGTTCGAGGGGCCCCTACCGTGCCCACCACTGGTGTACAGGGCGGTCCACCTAAATGTAATCACATGATTTGATTAATGAGAGTAAATAATTTCTTGAAGCAAAGTAAAGGTAAAGTGAAGGAAAGCCGTTTTGAAACTTTCTTTTTACAGCCTCTAACTTTGGTTTTAACAATTTGATTTTGCACTGTAAAGCTGTTCGACTGGCCGTATATCTCTGGAAACTCATATGCAAACGATACAAAGGTAATTTGTGTTCGACGAATCCGTCGAATATACGAAAATCCTTCAAATTGATCCCGTTCACGGGAGATTCGATGTATCGGTTCGGCGCATCGTCCGTACACAGGCGCGCACCTCGCCGCGCCCCGGTGCATCGAAATTTCATCGTTTCCCGCAGCCAGCATCCGCGAAATGGATCCGCAAAAATTTCACTCTCGAGAGCAGCCGGCAAATAAATTATTTTTATCGACTGCCGCGAGTTTTTCCGCGGAGCGCCGCGCCGGCCTCTCCGCCGGCCAGCGATTTAATCGACGTAAACGAAAAACGTGGTTACGCCCGCTCCGGAAATGTTAGACGCCCGAAAAAAACCTCTCGTTTCTTCTCCGAGGCTCGGATTCATGGATGCTCTGTAACTGCAAGTTTCAATCACAATCGCGATATTCTAGAGGTACCGGACCAGAATCGATACCCTCCCCCGATGCCCCGATTAAAAACCCCTACTGCTCCGACGAAAATCTTTTCAGAAATAAATTCAATGGATCTTCTGGTCTAGAACTTTTCTTCATTGGCATTCTCTTAACCCTTTCACAGTCGAATAAAATAATAAAAAAATGTCTGACATTTTTAAGATCGAAAATGCCATTTCTGTAGAAAGAAAAACAGAAAATATATGCCACACCTGTTTCCTTAAATTTTTAATGTTGGTAACGGATCTGCGCATGATAAATCCTTTCTTACTCTTTTGTTATTTTCAAGTTTCGAACAGCATACCACTCCATTGGTCCATTTTTGTAGACGTTTCGACACGCATACGGAACAAGGGTTAAGCGTTCGCCTTCAAATTAAACACTGTATTTTTACGGACTCACAATGCGGCGCGCGTCTGGCGGAGCTCCACTTTGTAGGCGAATTTTGAGCTGACTATCGTCAGCGAATGTCGGGGCGAGACACGTGTCTGAATAGTAAAAACCTTCATATGCCCTTTACGCCTATTCTGCAGGTATGCGGTTGCAAGATAGCGCGGGTATGGCCGAAATAAATCCAACGAGACGTTACGTAAACAGGTGTTATCAAGCATGTCTACTATGTGCCGTAAAATGCGGTCAACCGTGTCAATAATACGAACAACTAGACTGCGGATCTTTATGCAAAATAAAAACTGTGCACATCGATAGCACGAAACGGAAGTCAAATAAAACTGCGTTTCCACTTTCAACAGTTTTAATGTAACGTAACATCGTTTAATTCTTCAAATAATTTTTACAGTTTAGCATCTTGCCAATCCATTTTTGTCAGGATTGCATAAAATCCGAAGTCTACGAATGGAACCAACATATCGTGTCTCCTTTGAAGTAAGCCGTAAGCCGTTCGTTCGCACGCTTAATTTCATAAAGGAAAAGGACGAGGACAGGATGGAAGAACGGGAAAAACTCGGGTTCCGTGTAAATGGAAAAGTTGAGCAATTTTTATTCGAACAGAGTCTTCGAAGGGTAGTCAGCTCGAAATTGATTATTCCCTAGCCGTTCGCAAAAGTATCCGAGGGGTATAGGGGGGAGAGGGATGAATAGGGGGAAGGGGGAGGGAATGGTAGGACCAGTTGCAAATGTAAGAACGCTATAAATCTCATCGATCGAGTCTCCGCGATGCACACTGGGCCGCGTGCAGTGCGACTCAGGTGCATGAATTTGTCACGGTTAATCCGCTGTTACAGACCTAATGGAAAACGCACGGTTCCACTGGCAACACCGATCGAAGGTCGAGTTTCAAATGCGAGGGGACACGATGACGTACGGTGGAGTTTCGTGGTACTTTCCGTGTAGAAAGTGTTGTTAATGTATTATAAATCTTACAAAATTACAAACGATCCGCTCATTATCTTTTCTTTTTCATCCGGTTTGTTCGGTATTCTGCGGTTTTTTTTTCTCTTTTTACAATAGCTTGCGGCGAAACGCTTTCAATAAAGGCAGCGACTTCGCCGCTGGTTAGCAGGTAAACGACCGCCCCCTGTTAATCCGTCGTTGGGGAGACAATCGTCGTTATCTGATTGAAAGCAAAATTCATAGAAACTCGTAGAGAAGCAGGATGTGGCAGCGGTTTGCGGAAACTTTTAAGCCACTACGATCGTACGTAATGCGGTTTCCAGAGTGAGTGCTCTTGTCGCCCCCGTTATACCGTACACATTCAACCTCGAAGGAGTTCCTCACCGAGGCCATAAGGAATTCATGAATATCTCTATCATTCTTAGGAAGCTGCAATACGGCGCAACGCGGCCGCCGTTGATCCTCGATGCCCCCGAGCTGTAGCGTTTTAAGCGAGACAAATAAACAAACTTTCTTTCGAGGCCCCTTTCCTCCTAATATCAAACGTCGAACAATCGCCGAGATTCGCTTTAAACCAGGGACCATAAATAACAGTTATTCTAAAATTTTCTACGACAAAAATTATTAATAAAAAGTCGATTATTATTGAAATTTAAGATAATCTATACAAAATGTAAAGAAAAAAAATTCGATGAACAAAATTATTAAAAATGTACGATTTCTATACTTTTTGGTAATAAATAATAGTTACTATTTTGGTAATAAATACTAGTGTTCAAAAAACTGGATCGTCCTCGATAACTGTTATCGATGAAGAAAAACTGTTTCGATATAACTCTTATGAGCGATCGAAATAAATTTCTCTCATTGGTAAGTGTCATGAGTGATCGAAATGAACTTGTCTCACTGACAGCTGTTATGAGTAATCAAAATGAACTTCTCTTGTTGATAACTGTTATGAGCAATCGAAATACATTTATCTCATTGATAACTGTTATGAACCATCGAAAAAATTTCCCTTATCGATAACTGTTATGAGCGACCGAAATAAACTTCTTCCATCGATAACTGTTATTAGTGATCGAAATTCTTTCAACGATAACATGAACCAAAAAGAGAACAAATTTTCGGTTACTTATAATCCTTGCTTGTAACCAATACGATTTTAGTCGATGAAATACTTGTTCTTCCATGACTTTCTTTCTTCTTGATTATAACAGTTATGGTCCCTGCTTTAAACGCTTGTACAGATATTATTTTAGACAATCTTTCGATATCTTTAATGCTTAAACTATTCTAAAACAAACTTTAAACACTACACCATTAGAAGCCTTGTGTGATAGTAAAATGGCCTTAAATTTTTTCCCACCTGCAGTCGAACACCCCGCCTAAAAACAACGCCAACCGGTACTGAAATAAATTATCCAAATAAAAGAAATGGAATATTAACTTAATAACTGTGTCTAAAAGAGGCGTAATAATTATCTTTCGTATAACGATTTCCGAGGAAGTTGTTACATTATATTCGTCCATAAAAATTGTTGGTAGATAAAATGATAATCTATCAAATCAGTCTCACATCGCGCGGAGTATCAATAACGTATGGACTTGCATCCTCCTCCTATTGCAAATCCAGTTCAATTAAATTACACTTTCACCGATGAAATAATCTACATCGCGGTCTCGTTCGTAGAGTTTATCGCATCAATTCGCCTGCACCGCGGCATAAAGGATCTTAAGCGTCGCCCATCAGATTCAAACGTGTTTACAAATCGTGTCCAACATATTCCTCGTCACGAAATCGTCGCAACCGACTGCCACAATCTGCCAAACCGAAATACACATATGCACGCAAGCACACACCCACACATACGCGCGCACACATATGCGCGCACATACACACAACTCCGTTCTACGCCTATCTAGAAAGAAATAAAACGTACCCAAGCGACGTGTCGTTTTCTTAAAAAAATGATCATTTACTATGGTACAACAACAGGCTCTCGAATACAATGATCGAGGGGACGAACGAGTAGCGGGCTAGCGCTCGAGGATTGAACCTTCACCGTCCTATAGTCCTTGACGCGAGCTTACAGCTCGCCGATGCAGCAGTATAAACTCTCCTGGTCGGTGATTAAGACAGACGGTGGATAGCGGCTCGTCGCGCACGTGTGACACACAGGTGCGCACAGGTAAGCACAGGTGAGCACAGGTGAGCACAGGTGAGCACAGGTGTGTGCACGGGACGATCCTGATTCTCCGTGTTCCGCCGGTTAATTACCATGCTCGTCCCTGCGCGATGAACCCCGGCGCGCCGTCGCGTCGCCATCATCGAAATCCATCAGCGGGCCCCGAAACGAAATTATTGACCCACTCCAGATTTTCGCCTAACTACGAGCTTCAAAGCGGCTCTCTACTTTCATATTTCATCGCGGCGAGGCTCAACGGCCCCGCGAATTAACCCGATAATCCACGCTCGTCTAGCTTTCACGGTTGGAAAGCCGCGGGATCGAACCGAACGTGTATCGCGAGAGATCGGCCTTTCTCGGCAGGCCAATCGGTAGGAATAATCGATCTCGTCGATCGTCCTCGTGCATCTCGGATCACCTTATCAATCTTGTTTATTCGGTATCTTGCGCCGATTAATCGCCGCGCGGCGCGATGCGGCGCGTTCGAGCGCGACGGGTGAAACAAAACAACTTGGAGAACAAAACGGAACAGGTAGTACAGGTAGTGCTCGGCTTTTGTCGAAAACTGTAACGCTTACGTGCCTACTATTCTCCACTTGAAGCCCCGGGCTCAAATTCCTATATGTCAAGTCTATAAAAGTAGACCGATTCGCGTCCTGTTCGGACTCATTCTAATCGGAAGAATCTCGACAACCTACCGCATTTGAAGAGGTAAAACAAAAATAATTGAATTTCAAATTATCTTTGTTGTACTATTTTTTACGTTCACGACATTCTTTCGAAAAGTGTATCTAGCTTTTGCTCACAATATCGGCTGGTGCAGTCAACTAGATTATCTCCTGGAAAAATTTAAAAAGTAGAATTCGAATATTCTTACTTTGAAAAATCACACATGTATTTCAAATACCAATAAATATACGTGAAAAATTCCAATGCAAAAGGTTCAATCGTTTTTCCGAAAAAAATTCCTAAAAAGTCGTGCAAAATCGGCCTCGAAAATCAGAATATCCCCATAATTGCTGGCCCCCAAACTGATGTAAATTTCACCGAGCACTACCGTATATCTATTCTCTTGTTTTGTCTCTGTACTCGTGTCAATTCCTGGAAGAGAAACGTTACCCTGTGACGTAAGAATTTCATTTCCGGATGCCACACTTTGCAAATTTAAGCGAGCTCTAATGTGCAGAGATCGTAAGTTGCCGAACACCTACAAATTATATTAATGCATTATTATGAACAATCTAGTAGATGAGGTTTCCTGAAAAGGATTAGATAGAATAGCAGCATCAGCATTGCCGCAAAACATCCCTCATTGGGATCACACACGTCACGTTCCGAGAATTGTTCCACCAACGGGACAATAGTGTGGGTGCCTAGTGAAGTCACGATCCGTTCTGTAGGTGGGGGAGGAAAAACCGTACCGCAAGGTTAGGCTAGGTGAGGTTATCTAGCTAATAGTATCGCTTGGCCATGTACCTAACCTAACCTCACGATGCTATCCTTGCCGACGCTCAGCACGAATCACGACGTCATCGCTCCGACTCGTTGGGATAAATTGCGCTATCATAGATTCGTGACGTCAGTCAGATTCTGACTATAGCTACCCCACTATTCATCTCTTGGATCTCTCGATCTGAAGAACGCTGAGCAACCGTGTGGACTCTAAATCTTTACCTCTGTGCTGATCAGTTTGTAGGTGTTTAACAACTTATGATCTCTCTAGGGTACTACATACGTCGAGATCGGCGATCTCTTCGCGATCGGATCGGGGCCATGATCGCGTCCCGTCGACCGGATATGTCGATATTTCGATGAACAATTGGTTCCACGCTTGGGTGGTCCACCTATGTCGATGGCGCACCATTAGCACCCCTATCTGCTGCCCACCTACCGCTGTCATCGCGCGTTCTATGACAGTCTAGCACACTGCTGTTCAGATATCGCTCACATGGGCAGCGTACTTTTACTATTCCGGGCATAATCACATCAGCGGACAACAAACCACGCCTTTTCAGGCATCGTTGTATTTATTACGCATTGTTGTTATTGGCCGGAGACGATAACAATGACAACTCTTTTCGGCTCGAGAATTGCCCGACCAACGTATCAATAGTGGGGGTACCTAGAGACGTCACGATCCGTACCATTGATGGGGAAGGAAAGAAACGTACCACAACGTTAGGCTAGGCTAGTTGATGTAGCTAGTGGTATCGCTTGACCATGCATCTAAGCTAACGATACTTCCCTTCCCCACCCTTGGCACGAATCGCGACGTCACCGTCTCATTTGGCTGGGATCGACTACACTATACTTTCGTGATGTCACTCAAGATCTGACTATAGCGTTTCTCCCACTATTCATCACTGGATGTCTCGTAGCAAGTGGACTAATCTAACCCCAGCGTTAAACTATACCAGGCCTGAGCAATTTTTCCCCGCCGTCACTTCACGACACTCACTTCCAGTTTCCTGGTTTCTTTACTACTGGCCACGTCATATTACTCTACCATGTTTGTATCTCTCCTGGAAACAAAAGAGACTCCTTCCACTCTCCATAGGAGCATGGTGGGGGGTCTCAGAAGTGGGAACAGGACTAGCACACAGTGTGGCCAGACCAAGACTTTTCTCCCACTCTACCTTACTTCTACGGCGGTGAGTATTCGACACGTTTCGTCACGCGACTAATGCGGTAATGACAGAAGGAAGGAAAGTAAGTCTATTCCCATCAATTTCTCCTATCTGGCCACACTGTCGTGCGCCACCATTTGCCCAGGCCTGGACTATGCAATAGCTTGGTGACGTCACTCAGGTTCTGACTATAGCGTTTCGCCTACTATTTGTCCCAGAAATCCCTCGGTCTGGTAACACTGCCGCCCACGAGGCTTGCTGAACAGCACTGGTCTAGCATGCGCGGCGAAACGTGTTCGCCGCGCAGAATTTCGCTCGCTGTCAGATGATCGGAAGCGTGTGGTTGTCGTTGATGTCAAGCAACGGCCGCTGATTCCCGGCGTCGTTGCCATCTTCCGTAGGGACGATGTCCGGTATACTTCCGGTGGAGGGCCCGCCTACTAGTTGTTATCGCCTGGACGAACGGAAGTCTGCACTAGGCTATGCGAGGGTGACCACCCCCTCTGGTTCTGGGGACCAGCAGTTGTCTGACAGCCAACAGCCGACCACCACGGTCACGAAACCGATCAGCAACGCCAGGAAGATGTACGCCTCCGCGTTGCCTAAAGAGTCTGGGCATCCAGGAGATCACCGGTGATCGTCCGTATTAAACACGAGGTTGACGTAGCTGCGGGGATCGTGGACACGTGCATCGCATGCCAGGATATCGTTATCGTGCCGAAGGAAAGTATGCAGGGTCTATCGATCGAATCGAGAGCCAGGTGGTCAAGAGAAAGCTTTCTCTAGTTCGAGACGTTTAAGTTTATCGTTGGTGGTGAAACGTATGCACCGCGATGGAAAAGTGAAGTCGTTCGGTGGTAACTAGACTGCAAAACTTCATGTAGATTCGCGTGTTTAAAGGAATCACGAATTCGAAGATAATTTTCATTTCTGCACTAATGGTACCGTCGAGTGAAACGTTAAATGGAATTTTTGCTTTGTTGGTTTTACGGGTTGTTGGTTTTCAGGATGTTTGAAAAATTATATTTAGCACTGTGTCAGATGTTTTTAATGGTTCCGACGTGTGCCGAGGATTATAAAACTGAACATATTTAATGCGCATAGTATTAAATAATTTCAGCCACTCAACTGCAATTTAACAAACACTTTACTTCGAGAAAAACGCAATCGTTTTCACTTCTCTAAACGGCACTATGAATTTTTGAATGTATGACATTGTACGATCTCAAGATGCCATTGACCTAGTATATTTTCAAGTAACCTTGAGGTAACCTTGAACAGAGAAATTAGAAGAAAATATTCTGTTGACCACCATTGTATCTCCAGATTACAGACAAAACACAGTAACAGGAAAAAAGTTGATGGTTTATAAAATATTAAGTCGCTATTAAATAATACTCTAATCTGTTAGTTCTATAAAATTATGCGTCCAGAATCGCATTTATTCTACGACACGCGAATGTCAAAGGAGATGATGTAATATTAGGTTGTTACACACAAAATGTCCCATTTGTAACAACAACTTGAAGTAATCATAATCTAATCAACACAGTTTGTCAACGACTCAGAAGCTATTCAATTCAACTACAATAGAAACAAAATGTTCTGATCGTTCTTGTTCGTCTTTCGCGAAATTGTAATCTGTATCTTTGAATATCTCTGTCGTCAAATTTTACCTAGGACAAGTATAAATTATATGTCAACTGGTACTGCATGCACGATAATTTATCTAGATCAAAGAAACGAAGACTGAACTTGACAAATTAAATTCCTTACTGAAATCAATTCTATTTAAAGATAAGCTGTTTGAACAAAAGAATGGAAAATCTAATTTCACAAAAGAAATTCTGATCTTTACAATACAGTGATAAACCCAGAGTCATAGTAGTATTTTTATTTTATAAAAACCCTGTATACTACAGGCACCGTAAAATCGGATATCTCCTGTGTAACGACCTTATATATCTTATGTCTGGAATGAGTATGAAACATTTATACTCTTCTATATACAGGCACACATTTTATTTGCAGCAGTCCAGACAGATGTCGACGTATTCGTCACCGAACGCGGGTACAGCCTAAGATCATGGTTTACCTAGGATCTGAAAGTTAAATCCGAAATCTGAATACGAAGGGCGTGAGCGAAAAGGCGCGTACTGATCGTCCGTTTCATGAATTTTTCACGTCGCTCGGTCTATTATCTTCGATTTACGGGGAAATCGTCGCGTACTGGACGCGAAAAAACGAATCGAGCCGAGTAATCGCCTAACCGTGAGATCTTCGGCAAAAATTGCAAAGATCGGGTCTTCATGATGGCCCTATTGTCTCTGCACGCGCGAAAAATCCGTGATTTACTATTCCATCCAAGATTGACACGTACGACAATACCATACAGAACGGCTTTCCAAGAAATTGAACTATTCGCAGAGATGGTTTACGAGTCCGTCTCGCAATATAAGACTTTCTGGCTGCTGCTTCTAAAGTAAGTTCATAAACCTGAAAAGTTTCGTTCGCGACATGTCGGGAAATTGCTTACGATGATAAGCCAAGCCGGAATAAGGAACGTAAAAGTTTCGGACGATAGCTGCGGGAAATATTCGAGATTATCGCAAACTAAAGGTTGTAACGCTGCGATTAACCCTTAAGTGAATTATTAGGGATGATGCGGTCCCACTCACATTTATGCTAATAATTATTCAATGTTTAACTATCAACGATGTGATTATTTGTGGATTTAGATGAAACAACAGCTTACTATATTTCTATTTACCATTTCTATAGAGACGAATTTTAAATATAATTTAATTGAATCATTGCATTTTTCAAACACATTTTGAAGGCTCAACTTAAGGGTTAACGAGTATGTAATAAATGATTGCCAATAACTGTGGAGTATATATAATGAGCATTTCCTGCCAAAATATAATTTTCGATGCAGGCTAACACATTTACGGCAAATACTTCACTGAAGCAGCGCATGCAATTTAACAATGTTAACTCGAAACTTTCAAACATAACTTTATATTGACGATCAACAAACCGTTCAAAGCATAATTTTACCTTGCTCGATATACGAACAAATAACGTGCTTTTGAGCTTGCATCATAATTGCGAAGCATAAAACGCGTTAAATATTAATAACGCATTATTTTTTTTTATATTATTTTTGTTTAATTTACGTGTACAATCGAGTGATGTTAAGGAATAATTTCATAATCAAACAGTGATGATGTATTGACATTCGTGTTAGTACTCTATTTCTTTGGAAAATTTTGTTCTGTCCATCTTTCTCGTGAGAAACAATTTTGAAACAAAATGTTTGTAGCTTTCAAAATCGTAAACTACCTACCACATAAAATCTCTTCTGGATAAACTGTGTATTGTAATTTTATACATTCAAAAGGCCTCATATATAGCAAGAGAAGATCAGCTGGATTGATTTAATATATTGTACAAGATACATGAACTCTATTTATTTAAAAAAAAGTCGAGAACAATGCTACGGATTTACGATGTAGCTCAATAAAATTCAACCGCGCGTGGAGTAACAGCGATAGCGATAATATTTATAACCGTTGAGTTTTGAATAAACGGAGTGTGAAAAAGCGAATTCCAGTCAGCCGAATGGGAAAAATTAGAATGAAGACGAGAGTGAATTGATGATCCGAGTAAATCTGAAGACGTTAATGGCGAAAGTCGTCAGCTCCGTGAACCACATTTACCACCTATACGCGCTTAGGATACTGCAAATGAATTATAACCGTAACCCGCCAAACTTGCAGAAGAACTTCGCCAGTTACCTCAGGGGAACGACATACAAGAAGCTACTCGGATTACGATGTTCCCTGTGTCTACATACTTCTTACGGATTAAATAGTTTGGTACGTGGCCGCGATATCTGATACACAGCCAGGCAAAGTAGTTATCAACCTCGACGATTACAGAAAATTACCATGTTATAGACGGATCCATCAATGGCGACCTAACTTTCGCCAATAACGTAGGTGCATCGATTAGAAATCGTTAGTAGATGTTACATACATCCGCACCTTGAGTACCGAACAATCTTACAAGGTCATCTACAGTGCATGTGAAAAGTAGGATACTTGGGCGATTAAGCCGTTAAGCGAAATTGTTAATTCATGAACTAATTAATTAATTATCTGATTTCAATTTCATCTGTTCAGAATTTATATTGATTCTCAAGCTCTCCTTTTATTAGAATATTTCTTTTTAAGTTAAAAATGTTGATATTTCACAATATTGTAGTTAAAATTAAAAAAAAAAGATTTGTGTCTCAAACAATGTGACCTTAAAAATGTTTTGAACTTTTAACACATTAGTGTGCCCCCAGTCAATGTGCTCGTCCGTATTTGTGTACCTGTCTAAAAATGAGCAAAAATTATTATTTTTTAAAAATACGTGTTTCTATAATTGACTTGGATCTAGAAAAAGCGTGTTTTAAATTTTCATTACAGTCACAGATAAAGCTAAAACTCGTGATCATTAGTCGTGATCAGAGTCTCAACAGCAATGTCCTTTTGATAGTTACGGCGAAGTTCCAGAAAATGCCGTTAGTTTCCTTTTTTCTAATTCGGTACGCTCTGAATGATTTGAAAGTTAAAGTGAGGAACCGTGGGTGTGTGTGAGACACGTAGAAAGCTTATTTAGTATAAAATGATCACCGATCTAAAAGTTAGGAGAGTGCGACCACAAACTGGACAGAAAAGGCAGATACCATTCCACAACATTGTCATTTCCATAACGACGTGCACTAACTGAGAGAAGTATAGCGAAGTCGAACACTTTTTCTCGGCGCACATAGAGGTTTTACGCCTCATTGACGAGCATTCCGATAAAAACTTTTAGAGGAAATCTTTGGTTGGACTGATCTTAAGGTTCACTGAAAACCGTATTGCCTCGACTTTATCTTGTAACACTTGCTGGAAATATCGACGATTATTCATGCTGTGAGCAGATGACAATTGACAAGCTGTACTAGGGGAGTGCGACAGAGAGGGAGAAAGGAAAGTCGCATTGTTCTGACAGTTATCAAAACAGATACTGAAAAAGAACAGAACCTGAAAGTCAGTCAACCGAGTCAGTACATAACTTCTATTATATACATTGTTACCCTCATTTTTAGTCAAATATTTATTTAGTTAAATCCATTTTGGTATCTCTTTATATTATTGGAACGTGTCATTCGCACGTTAACTTTACATAAATTTTAGACAGCGTGCTTAGAACACGCCAAACTCCTAGCTTTTGCTCCAATTTTGTGGCATAAATGTGTCAAGCCCGTGGTCTAGCAACTATGTCGATATAAATCTGACCCGTAGCCAAGTTATAATCTTCGCGCAGCACACAAGCTCTCTACATCCTTATCAAAACCAACTAGATCCCGTATCAATTGCAAGACTTCGCTATATCTCCTCCATACTTCCCATCACCATAGTCCATAACCGTTTTGCACATCCAGCTACGAGTGGGAGTCTTTAACTCCCTCTCTTAAACCCAGTTCGTACACCATCGATTGTCTCATTCTAATTTATGAATCCCTCTTCAGCATCGCTTTCAGCGGTGATCGCGTAAAGTTGGAGTACAGCCAATTAGAGACGTCGCGCGCAAGAATGAACGGACACCCGTACCTGTTAGCGCCAACGTGTTTTTAAAGGAAATTGGTCGATGGCGAGTTGCCATTTGGCCTTCGAAGGATTTGTTATAAGGTCTCGCCTGTGGTCTTCAAAGTTACTTCAAATGTCCTCAGGAACCACCCTTTTCAAAGTTTCCCGATATTTTTGGGACATCCTGCATACTAGGCAGTGTCGCCAGACCGGGGAAATTGAGGGGAAGACAGTCTCCCTCTCTCTGTCATTATCGGATTAGTCACATGACATTGTGACACATACACAATAGAGATGGAACGCTCGAGGAGTGGGGGAATAACGTCGTAGAAGGGGTAGAGTGGGAGACAAGTCTTGATCTGACTACTTTACGTTCGGACTGACCTAAAGCGCATGTTTATATGTATCTGCGAGTAGGGGAACCTCTAGAATAATGATGGAAGTAGTGCAGCGACAGCGGGAAAGATGTTCCCCAGGCCTGAATTTTGATCCGTGATAGCTTAAAATCTAATCGTCAACTCCAACGTAAAAATTTGCAGTGATTCATGTTTTGACATAAAAATTTGAGTTAAATTGAAAAGGTTAAAAAGGAGGGGAAAAAATTCACAAGTCGTGTCGATGGCTTGTACGAGACTGATTCTACAGACGTATCACGCCACACCACTGATTTTCGGGACACTCTTTCTGTTGGCTGGATACGGTTACCAATGAAATGTCTGCAATGCGTTCACCTAGCCTTTACGGTTATGGAGTCTGGCGACGGTAAGCAACGTAGCTAGATAAGTAGACAGCGGATCTTTATGCAAAATAAAGATTTTCTACCTGAACTGCAACGAACTGGAGTGAAGAAGAAATTGATTTGCTTTCATAAGATGTTCAAGAAGTTGAAAATAATGTAACTGTTTGAAATTACACCTACTCATTTTCGTCATAAATGCATGAGAATCCGCTGTGTAAAGATAAGCATCAGAAACGGTTGGTTTACCTAGGGGTCCCTTCGACTTCCAGAGGCCTTTCATGAGGGTGGGGTCGCCGCGGTGCCAGTTGCGCCACCCTCGGCCCCGACGATTCGACCCTGTGGAATAACCTGTAACATTGTTAGGTCCACCACCACCGGCGGCACCGCCACCGGCTCCACCGCCGGTAGTGCCCCCGGTAACGCCAAGACCAACCCCACCGGTTCCACTGGCGATGCCGGTGCCAGAGCCAGAAGCACCGCCGCCAGCAACGCCGAGGGTGCTGCTCGCGCCGCTGCCAGCTGTGCCACCGCCGGGGCCCGGGGTGCTCTGCGAACCAGCCTGCGGCTGTCCATGAGCCCCCACCCCGCCACCACCTTGTGGCAACGGCAATCCCGCCACTTATATGTCCAAAGCAGCGTGAAAAAGCAATGGACATCGGTCAAATTATTGTTAGACGCTGCCACGCATACGCTCGGGGCCAAATGATCTTGGCTTCTCAACGTCCCTTCAGCTAAACAACGAGTCTAAACAACGTGGCTTGAGAAAACTAACATTCTCAAGGGGAAAAAACGTATGGATATGGTCCATGAAGCCCGGGAGGTCATCTCTGCGTTTGTCTATGCGATGAGCTCTTCAGCATAGGATAGGTTACAAGATCTGAAGTGGAACTAGTGTTCCTGATTTCTCAACATTTCTCATTTCTCGAGAAGATTTTTCATTTCGTAGAAAAATTTTTTTTATTTTGTGTGGATGTTGGCTTTATCGTATACAGAACATCCAAAAGTTGCTGAATATTGGGTGTCCTTTTGGGTGTGCATTACCCCACGTCGGCATGCATTCGCAACAATTATTATAAATTTTCACATTGCAAACATGCATACGTAGGCATTGATATGCTGTCTGTATATATGCTTATACGTACGCAATTGATTAGTAATATGCAATTTGAGTTAACTGAAAATTCATTTCCGAAAATATGTTATAAAACAAATGAGATTTATAAGAATTTTTCTAGATTCAAATTTCTCGAGAAATACTGGAATTTCTCGAGAAAGAATTCTCGAGAAGGAACACTGAGTAAAACCTCCCTTGTTCGAACAAATTATAGGGGAACTCCATTTGTCCGAACCGTTATTGTCAGAATGTCCAATTTACATCGTCGCCTATCGTTGTACATAGTATAATACAATCACAGATGAAGCATAGGAGTAGACCCATGAGCATTTTTCTGTCCGTGGGGCCCTAACTCCAGCTTCGTGGAATTCGATAACTCATGAATTTGGGCTTGTTAGGGAGAATCGAGTATTCTGTATAGTTGAAACTGTTTAAATTGATTTACACGTACACATACTATAAATACAAAAAACTATTTCGTATGAATATTTTGATTTATATGTTTAATAATATTAATTACCTCATTCTTCCCTACCAAAAGCATCTCCCGCTAATAACATTCGAACGAGGATCGTCAGTTGCTATCGCTTCAGTCAACAATGCGTCAACACTAGACGTCAAATGGAAACCTTGAAAGTGCAATCGAAATTCAGAACACTGCTCGTTGTTCCTGTAAGTTGGCAACAGTAATATTAATGGATTGGAATAGTAACCCACGGTAATTCAATGCAGAGACGCAATACTATGACGCAGCAATAGAAAGGAGGCTAGTCTGGAAACATGCGCCAAACAGAGACAGTGTTTAGAAATTCATTGTTCGAGTAGCGAATGGGCGAAACCCTTTAAAGTTCATCAACAGGTGAAGGTCAGTATCGTGATGCATCTCTGTCGCTACAGTAAGTGTACACATCGACTAAGAATTTATTAAACGATATTATCACTCCTTCCATACATCTGTTAGGTCTGATTAAGGAGCGAAGAACTTTATTCTGAAGACGTTCATGCATTTTTGAAGCACTGAACGTAATGGAGACTACAGGGTGTCTCGAAAAATGTTGTCCTTCCTTGAAAGGGCTGATTTCTCATTTGAAGCAACATTTTATGTTAAGGAGTTATTAACGAAAAACACAGACCAATCAGAGCGCGGCTACAACGGATATTGGCGTTGGCATTGGCCTAACGGGCATAACCGAAATCCGTCCGCTATAGCCGAGCTCTGATTGGTCCATGTTTTTCGTTAATAACTCTTTAACGAAACCACGGAGAACATTTTCGCAAAGGAAAAAGTTGCTTCATATGACATCAGGAATCAGCCCTTTTAAGGAAGTACAACATTTCTGGGACCGTCCGTATATAGGAAAGTAATATAGTTACGTATATTCTGTATTCAATAAATTACGAAGTTAAAATGCAGGTTTCAGGTTTTCATTTGACTGATTCTAGAACGTCATATTGTCGAAAATGTTTAAACCTGTTTTTATGTATACGTAATTTTGAATTTTCCCGAGGATCCTGTACTCCGATGTTTTGCAAAGTACTTTTGTTACTTTGCATAGTATTTTCGTAGGGTTGTACCTTATGGAAATCTAGCAAAGAATTTAACATATAAATTATATAATTACATCTGCAACGACCTTGAGTAGCCAAAATCTTCTACCCCAGTTATAATAAACTTTGTGGCTTTCGGTCACGTGATATTTCGTGACACTAGGGTTATGGTAGTAGGTGTGTAGGTACATAACCGTAGTAGCATTTACGGTTGGCCACCGGTGGCCAACGGCTGGAAGTTACTTGGGATATGGTTAGTAGTTTTGCCTACAAATAGGACCTACAACGAAAAATGATTTGTCATTTTGTCAAATTTGTCAAGAAATATCCAACGTTGGGCCCACAGTTATTATAGTCAGCTAATTAACGTGAAATTTACGACGATAATACTACATTGTCCCAACGAAAATCTGCTTACATTTAAACATCGTTTTACAGACGTTAGAAACATTGGTACAACTAAAAATTTGTTAATTATTATATTTCAAATTGATTTTTCTGTTTTCTTATTTATGGATATACACTCTCAATTTGTTACTGTCGCGCAATGGTTGGCCCGCTAAAGTTTTATTGTGTGCTGCACCTTCGAAATTTATTTATTTCTTTAATTTTTTCATTCTTCAAGGGGAAGATACGAGTAGTGCTCATGTAGTACAACATAACCCTTTTAGGTTTCTTCAGAATGGTCTTGCGTTTTTAGATATTTGATATAAAATTTGTTGACGTAAAAAATCATAGCATCTATTCTGAAGATAGCTCTGTAAGTTCGGTGATAGCGTATTAGGTTCCTTCGCAGGCGGTCCGGGTTTAAGTCAAATGTGGATATAAAACTTTTTTTTTTAATTTTTACCGTGGAGATACAGTGACTCCAACTAATATTGGCACACTCTTAAAAATCGCATAACATTGTCAATATTGGAATATACTACTTGAATTCTTTTTTAGAAGTTGGAATAATTGGTTCGCTTATATAACGTGAAAAAAATATTTGATTAAAATTACAATTGGTCGAAATTTCAGAGAAAGTACTAACAGTTGTATTTTGCAACTTTTTTATGCGGGCTTATATGAAAAATTTGAAAACCACGTTTTGTACATCTGTATGAATGATACATATTTTGAGAATTTCATCAAAATCGGTCAATGTTGCAATAAGCTACAGATGTTTCAAAATGATCACGTACGGGCGAAATTCCCTGAGAAGGCCAAAATTCTGCAACTTTCGCCCTTAAGCTTTCATCGTTAAACGTTTGTAGCTCAGTGCAATGTTGACCAATTTAGATGAAATATTCAGAATATGTGTAATTGATACAGATGTACAAAACGTACTTTAAAAGCACGCATTAAAAAGTTTCAAAATACAACTCTTAGCACTTTCTCTGCAATTTCGACCAATTGTAATTTTAATCAAACATTTTTTTCACGTTATGTAAGCGAACCAATTGTTGTAAGAGTGTGCCAATATTAGTTAGAGTCACTGTGCAATGTTTATATATTATGTAGGATATACTGTAAAAACAGCCGTAGAAGAAAAGATCAAAATAATATGTTAGCGGGCAAAGTTGGCCGTCCATATTTTAGTGACGTCGGCCTTACGTTGGACATGATCGTTGGCCAAACTACAAAAAGGGCGAGATTTCTAACAGTTGACCAACCAATACCGCAACGAAGGCCCAACAAAATGCCAACCATAAACGCTACTAGGGAATAAGATCTGCAGTAAACGTGTATACACTTGATTAACCATATGACAACGGATTTTGATTGGTAACTTATAATTCGTCATATTTTTAATTTAAGTATATACACTATTTTAGGTTGATTTTATGGGTGGGTTCGTGCTTTGTCATGTCTGCCAACGCAGTTGATTTATTTC
>CM052141.1:8348505-8469327 GCA_028454255.1 Halictus ligatus | reverse complement strand
TTAATCACTTATTACAATAAAAGCCCTGGTATTTTGGATAAATATTATTCATATACATTTCAATTGTTCTTTACATTTATTGGTAACTTAGGTGCACCATCCATTTTGAACATAAAAAATATCAAATTAAACAAAACACTTTGCCTTTTCTATTATGCGATTTTATAATGTTTTACTATGCAATTTATTAGTAGCTATTCTAGTTTGTATAATTTCTCCTGGTATTGAAGAGAGTAGTAGGACATTGATAAAACATATCAGTCTTTATCAATGATTGAAATAAGAAAACTTCCTGTTCAATCTAACGCATATTACAAAACGTATGCAATTTCTATTTATGTAATAATCATTGTATATTATTTAATCACAACTTCAAAAAGTATTGAAGCGGAGAATGTGCATTGCAAGTTACTACTTAAAATTTGTTTATATTATACATTACATTAATTGGAGTATTACTTTATAAATGGTAATAGTATTTTGCAATTAAAAATGCTACACGTTTTATGTTTCAGTCTGCATACCATATCAAACCCCATGAGAACACGATGCGGGCATCGATTTTGTCGGGAGTGCATTCAAAAGGTGTTGCAAAGCAAGAATGCTACCTGCCCATTGTGCACCTCCGTTATACACAGACGCAATATACGTAAAGATGAGCATATAGAAATATACACCGACAGATTAGGAAAACTGATCGAAGCAATACAAAAGGATACTGGCATCGACAGTGAGTATATTCCATTCATATTACCATTCTTTTTTCAGAAAACGGCTATTAATGTTGTTATGATTCTCATTACATATTCATAGCATACCGAAAAAGAATTCAAATAAGAATCTTTAATGAATATTATTCTTGGAAAGAATTTTCCTATCGAAAGCTGTTTTTTGTCGAAATTATTAATGAAATTTATTACCCCAGACTTTCCTTGTGGAAATGAAAAATCTAAATCACTTAAATGAAACAACATAAAAAAGTATAATAACTCATAAAAGAAACATTTTCAAATTTTGCACAAACTTTCAAAGTTCCAATCTGAACTAAATAATTAAAAACTGAGATCAAATTTGTCGGTCTCATTTTATGATTCGTTTCGATGGAAAGAATAAGAATTAAATTGGATAAATTATTTATAATCAGGATGTGTGGTACAATAAAGCCCAAAAACTGTCGATAGTTTTCTTTAGAAAATATCGTGCAAATTCTGGTCAATTTTATCTATAAATGAGTGTATAATACTAACAAAACCGTCACGATAATAAAAATATTTTATTTATTTTTTAATCTCTCCGAAAGTAGGGAATTATCCAGTTAAAATCGTAACGCTGCAAATTTTGAGGGAATTAATATTCCATCCGTGATAAGACTGCTAGCGTTATTTGCGGACGACACTTCTTCACATGTGCATGTCTATGTGCCATGATATCAAGTTCACTCGGGCCAGCTATCAGTTTCACAGGGCGGAACGAGTCTTTCAAACATTTAGCTCCTTTCCCGTTCTTTGGGATTCCGAAGCTACCTGCTGCTACCCAAAAGTTCAATGTTTTACGAGGTCTTAACGTTTGCGTGTGTCGCAGCATTTCGGGAAATTCTTGCGGAAGACGTTTAACAGACACTTTGTTTAAAAATTTTATTTGGTCCCGCTGTAGCGCTCCTCGTATCCGAAGCTGTAAGAATAAATTTATTATCCAAAAGCTATGTTTCGTAACATAGAACATACAAAACACGGGGAAAAATACAAACTTTTTACCTCAAAATCAGTTTAATATCACATGACAATACGCGGATTTGTTTTAGTGTTGCAAGTGAATATAATACATCGATATTTTAATGTTCTTCCACTCTTTCCACTGTTTTAAATTTTATCTACTCATTTTTGTCATAAATGCATAAAATCAGAAGTTTATTAATAACATACATGTTTAGTAGATTCTGTTCGAAATCTGTATCAAGGCGTTATCTTTATTAATGCGTAGCATTAAGAAAGAATTTTTTGCATTAGAACTTGGATTTTTGGCATTTTCTCGTAAAGATCTACAGGATTATATGAAAAAAAAGTAAAAAATTTCTGGGTTGCCAAGGTGAAGTTCAAGATAAAAATTCATATCTATTCAATTCTGTTTGAAGTCTCCATTACGAGTCGGACAAGTTATTATACAAGGTGTTACTTTGCACTTTATGTAGCAATAAATGTACTCAATCACGTTCCCGAAGAAGCGCGCCACGAACGCAGGGAATTGTGAGAGCGCACAGGCCCAGGAAAATAATCGGATTGGGCAGCGTTTGTCTAATTAGCAGATTTCTTCGCGAAGATCTGGTCTGCGAAGCTTTCCTTAATGTTCGCGGAAAACATAGATGGCAGAAGATCTTGAGACGCGACCGATTAACGTTCTACTAGTTCTGTAGAACACGAACATCTTGCATTCTGACTAATTAACACATAATTCCAATTAAACCGTCCTCCACATGTAAGAATGGTCCGACGTTCGAAGGTTCAATCTGTGTCCGTAACTTCGAAACAACCACAAAATCGGATTCGTTAGCCAGAGTCCAGTCAATTTTTCATCCGCGTCTCCCTTGTTCCCCAAAGTTTTAATCGTCGCAAGTTGCGGTAATTAAGCTCTAGAATGGTTGTGTATATGTTTCAGTATCGATGCACGTATCGAGGCCGCGCAGCACACGGGAAAGCTGTTCTTCGGGTAACACTGACACCGCGAAACCCGAGCAAGAAGACTACAATCAACCTAGTTGCTCGTATGCGCAGCCGAAAATGATCAAACCGGCAAGTTCGAAAGCGAAACGCGCCTTGCCGAAATCGAGGAGATCCAAGAACGGTAGAACCAAAAAGGACAGCTCCTCGGAAGCCAGTAGCATAATGAAATACTTTCCAAAGTACGCTCTATCCGGTATTGAACCGTTCCCCGCCGACGAGACGAATTACTCGGACGAGAAGTCGACGGAGATAAAGATACAAAGTTGGCTGGAAACTCTACCGGATAACATGGAGTTCTACAATTCGAACCGAGTCAAACCTCCTGAAAGCAACTTGACGATTGATCATGAGCTCCAACGTCCCGCTACCATCAAAGGTAACAGTAACTCGGAGGTCGTGTCTTCAAGAAATCAAAAGGACGAGGACGGTCGCCGAAAGATGATCAAAGCGAGAGAGTCCTGGCGACGTTCGTCAACATCGATCCCGAGAGCAAACGAGGTAAGCGGTAGAATGCAAACGGATCGAGTCGATCAAAGACAAAATACCTCTAGCATCGACGAGGAGGTTGTTCAGGAGTGCAGCAGCGAAGGCAAGTCACCGCACGACGTTCACAAGACATCCCCGTGCGACTTGCTGCCATCGACGAAGAAGAACTGGACTTCGGTGGTCCAGTTTGGTAAAGAAATGCGCTCGAGGAGGAAGAAGATCAGATCCTTGAACGTGAGTATAGGGAACAAGAACAAGAAGTCGACGGATGAATCCGTGAAGGAGCCAGCGCCAAAGCAGAAAGAACTTCCCAGGAGATCTACAAGAAGGAAGACGGAGGGGCCGAGTGTCGCGGGTAACGACGCGAATGAGCAATCGCCGGTACATAAGGATAGGCGGGAACAGCAGCACAGGGACGAGAACAACGGATCGATGCTGGAGGACGTTCGACCTGCGAGAGAGTCGTCCTTCATCGTGCTTGAGCAGGGCGAGCAGGTGCACATAAGAAATCTGAATAGCCACCAGATGAACGACATTATCGGGGTGGAGGGCGACTTGCAGGAGTTGAGAATTGAAAACCAGCTGCATAACGATGACAACCAGGAGAGACGTTTCATGGAGGAACTAGGTCTCTGTTGGACACCGAGCAAGGGAGCCAAGGGCTCCGCAACCGACGTGACTCCTTCTAAGCAATCCAGGGAGAATCTCGATAGCCCGAATCTCCTGGACGGCTATGTTTCTGCGTCGTCGGAAGAGAAAACTACGAGCGAACCTCGCCCCACGGCTAACCTTCCGTCCTCGACCCCTCTCCCTAACAGGTTGTCTCTAAAGAAACGCAACGTTGATTCTACATTGGATGATCCTGCGGTCGCTAGAACTGGCTCGCGATTGCTCGCTGTGAAACGTGACTTGAGTCGCGAGATCGCGCGAAACGCCGAGGGATGCGCCATCATGACGGAATTGACGGAGAAAGGGGTCAAACCCGACGGAAATAACAAGGCGGGGAACGGACACGTCAATGACACCGGGACTGCCAACCAGTCGGAGAGCAAGACACCGGGAAACAAACGGCAGGAGAAGTCTGTGGTCATGTTTAAAAAGCTCGGCAAAGTTGTTAAGTACCGCAGAAGGCCTGTTAGGTTCTTCTACCTCGGGAGCACCATTCGTCGGTCCCTCGGAGTTCAGGATCGTGTCGAGAGGATGCAGAGACTGTGCAACTCGGTGAAACTGGAGAGTCCTCAGGAACTTACATCGGAGAATAGTTTCGGCAATAATACGAGAGTCACGGCGAACAACGCGGTGTCGCAGGGCGAAGATAGTTTAGCAGCCGGAACCAAAGACGCTGCGGTGACCGCGCGGGAAGCATCGGGAAAGGGACTTCAGATCCGAAGAAAATCATCTACTTCTACAGTCGTATCTCCTCATATAAGGGCGGCTCCGAAACTCAATATCGAGAGCTACGATATGCTGTCTAAAGATATCGTGTCAGCCACCGTAGCCAACGAGTTTCGCGATTCGAACGACATCCTCCTCGTTTCTATCTACGAGGCCGAAGAGAAGGGTGCTGAGCCGGTTCGTCAGCGTCCCTCTCCGGACAACACGGTGCTCGAGAGGACCATCAAGATGTTGTCACCGAAAAACGACTCTCAGCTGAAGTTCCTTTCCCTAGAGTCCCCTACCACCGACACTCAGCCAGCCACGAAGCAACAGGGTGAGAACGATATTGTCGGTAAGAGGAGCAACTTGTCCGATACAAGGAGCGTTCATTCGACGACCCTTGTAAGGACCTCGCGGCAGTGTTCCGAAGGGTCGGAGGTTGACGCTACATCGCGTAAAAAGAGGAAGCGATCCGCCAGCCGAGATAACCTGGTTGCAAGGACGAAGAAAACGACGGAGGACGACGCGCAGGGGGAGAATTCTTGTCACAGTTTCTCGTACAAAGGTGCTACGTACAGCAAGGGTGCTAGGACCGACGGAAAGGACGACGCCAAAACGTATTGTCCTGTTGATCAGGATACTCGACACGTCGAGATTGTGTCTTTAAGTTCAGACTCGAACGCGGAAGACCAAGAAGACGCCTCGAAGGAGCAGAGGATGGTCTACAAGCGTATCGTACCGTTGGCCACCGGCACCTCGTCGAACTCCAAAAAGATTAACACAGTCTTCCCCCGTAACGAGCAAACGACACTCGCAACCAAACGTAAACGATCGATCTCCCCGGATTCGAGCATGGACGAGCTGTACACGACCATGGAGATGTGGTCGAAGGACCTGAGGCCGACGGACAGATTCTCGATGAGAGGGAAAGCGGAGGGACGCGTTCCCACCGTTTCAGCAAACACGCCCAACAAGAGGAGGACCGACAATGCTAGAAGTGAATGCGCGAAGTTTCCGTCCTCGGCCTCGTCAGTGATACCCAAGAGAACGACTCCCTTTAAAAGGAAGCGTTTATTCTCGTCGGACGCTGACTCGAAGTCCGAGAAATCGAACGCCACGATGGTACGGGATCCCTCGAACAGAGGATCTTTTGACGAAACCGACTCGCTGGACTTCGGAGCGACCATAGATAAAATTAGGGACATTCAAAGAGCGACAACGGCGACGACTTTCAACGACAAAGAGTCCGCGAGACAAATGGAGAAAGAGGTTGCCAACTTGATGCAGGATAATTTTGACGAAATTATCGCGAACGTCGATACGGAGTGTCTAATTGGCGATTACGGCGCCGGATCGAAACGGAAATGCGATTCGAGTAGCGTGGACGTTCGAGCTCCGAACAGGGACCCCTCGGTCTCGCGACTTCACAGGTGTTCCGATAAAGAGAAAGAGTACAAGGAGTCGGGACGATTGTACGGCAGCAAGAGCGAGAATGACAAAACCCTCACCCCGGAGCACGTGAACGCGACTGATAAAGGCTCGACGATAACGGATGATAGATCGCGGGGCCGGGCTAAGCCCGACGAACCGACGATCAGGAACAACGTCGCGAATCGGTTATCGACGATTAATCCGGTGATCTACGACAGTGACAAAATGATCGAGGAGGCGGTTAACGATGTTACATTCAAAGATACCTGCTTCGACCAGGATTCGCTGATGAACATCACGCAACATCAGATGCAGATCAAGCAGTTCGAGGACGATCTGTTTGGAAGAACGTCGAAACCGATAAAGAAACACGAGGACGAGCAAAGGACCCCACAGAAGACGATGAACGAGGGCGACAGGTGCTCGGATTTGAAGGGACAGGTAAGCTCTTGGATCAATCGGATACTAAAATGCTTTTGGTCTTGGGAAGTAAGACAGTTTTTTCCTGCTTGGAAATCAAAAATAATATGCAGGGTAAAAAATCAAAGTTGACCTTTAAATGCCTCCATTTATAAAGAAGTCATGTACATCACATCACGCCCCCCCCCCCCGATACCATGTAACATCCGTAGAAGTAATTTTTTTCAACAAAGCATAATTTAGAAGTCATTCTGTTAGGTGCCTCACCCCGTATAATACGGCATTAGCTTAATTAAGAATAAATCAAATTAAAACAGCAAAATTGTAAATAATAATTTTAGTTTTCAATAATGTTAAGATTGACTTCTTTATAACCGCGCAGCCGAGTTAATAATTAATGAATATGGACAAAAGTATGACACATTACGCGCCTACGATTCGAAGAACTAAAATTGTTTTTATTTTGAGGATACCTGTGAAAACGGACTTTTTACCGCGCTTGAAAGACAAATACCCGTCTGTGCACCGGTTAGCTTATCTTATACGTGTTAGCATTTCTTGAAACATTTCCAAAGAAGAAACGTTTTCCACCATTTTCTTGCGAGTAGCAAGTATTACTTGCAGCGGAAAGCAATTAGCACTGACGTTTGTAGCCGAGTGGTTTGAGAATACGGGATATTGCCCGGGAAACTGTGTTAAAAAATTGTATAATTTCCTGGCACGTTTGGTATCTAAATCGTGGCTCTCATTATTCACCGTAACTATTCATTCCACTACTTACGAGATAAACAAGCCTTTGCACAGCCCTCTCAAAGACTCACTTTTGCTCTGAAATATCCAGGACGCCGAACACTCGGGCGAAGAAGACGACATTGTCGAGAACACTCCTAACGTAAAGGCGAAAAGGTAAGTAATGCCAGTCTTTTGTAACCGTTCTCCTCGTTCCACGTCATTCTTGAGCGCGCGCGCGTAATTATTCATTCAATTAGCGGAATAATGCGATCCACGCGAGAACATCATTTCTTACTGTGTATTGATCCGCCAGATTTGTGATTAGAATGATTTAGATTAGACAACCTCATTGCTAAATCGTGATCGTTACTCGCGGACGTCGAGGTGATCTCTCAACGACTATTATATCTAGACGACGGATTTTTATGCGAAATATAAATTGTCTCTATAAATTGCAGGACACAGGAGCTACGTAGACGCTTATTTCTTTTCTTAATAATTCTGTAGTGTTGAAGCCAATGCAACAGCATGTTTAAAATCTTTAAATGCTTTTACTGTTTTGCAGTTGGTCCATCGATTTTTGTCATAAGTGCATAAAATCTATAGTGATGAATATATTTCAAAACGTATGTACGTTATTTAAAAGAAAACGTAGGTATCTACGTAAGAACTGAAGATAGGACCTTAATGATATTTTTTAATCAAAACGCTTCGTAGCATTTGCATTCTAGAATTGAATATTTCATATGCAGCAACCTAAAAGATTTTTCAAGACTGTATGAATTGGTGGAAAAGTTGTAATTTTCTTAACTTCGCGAAATGCTACAAATTCGTCCAGCGCCATTATCGGAAATTGCACGTTGCGAATGTGTTGACCCCTTCGTTGGCATGGACCAGATATCTCGCGTCGCAATACCATTAACATAATACGTTCATACCATCTCATGAACGACTTTGCGACATCGAGATATCTGGTTCATGCCAACAAGGTGTTAGGCGAGGATTAAATTTTCGTAAAAGACTGATCAACGTTCAACGACAATTTCCAGCATGCCGTCGTTAGACTCATCGGGAAATAAGGGGTCGAGAGAATCGGGCCGGACCGGGAGCACTCCGTCCTCGACATCCGGAAAAAGCACGAGCTCTCTGTACCAAAGGCGCGTGAATCCCCTGTGCCAAAGCACGCCGAAGATCCAAGTAAAGGGACAAGCGAAAGGTGATTGTATGGAAGTCGCGGATACAGCGGAGAAGAGGCGGCTAAAGGCTGCAAGCACAAACGAGCCGACGAATAAGCCAGCGAACGAAGTGGCCAGGATCAATGATCACAGCCGGGCTCGGCAGAGATTGTGTTTCGTTTGCAGCGGTCTGATATCGTCAGAGATCGAACAGGTGAGGAGGCTCGCCAACCTGGCGAACGCCGTATACGTGAATCAGTTCGATCAGGGTGTGACGCACGTGATCGTCAAAGCCAACAAAGAAAACAATAGCGCGAGCAAGACCCTGAAGTATCTGCAGGGTATCGCGCACAGGAAGTGGATCGTGGGATATCAGTGGGTGATCGACTCGCTCAGGGAGAAGGTATTAATAAACGAGGAGAGGTACGAGGTGGTAGACTCCAGAACTCTCGAGGCAGGTCCTCGAAACTCCCGATTAAGGCAAACGAACCTGTTCGAAGGATTCGCCTTCCTGTGCATTGGACCGTACCTGAACGTCTGCGTCGAGGAGTACGAGGTGAGCTTTTCGAATACCTTTTACTGGAGAAAATTGAGGCTGTTCGTTCAGCACGCTGAATGGTTCCCTTGGGTGGGCTGTTTTAACACTTTGTGCCCGGAAGACGCTTTGAAGCGCCGTTTTCGTTCAGTCGGGCTGGTCAAAAGTGGCTCCACCAGGTTTTATACCTTGTACAATGGCTAGTCGATAAGCAGGGGCTCTTTTAGTCAGACCTGGGTAACATCTTCCTCGCTGTCGCTGCACTACCCCCACCATTTCTTTGGCAGTTCTCCAACCACGGGCCTGGAAAATATCTTGCCCGCTGTCCCTACTCTTGGATCTAGTGTGTCACTTAACTGTACCATCTAAATATCCTTATAACCTAAATGAAAATATTAGAATGAAAATATTAATCGTTTTTTTAAGTTCAGATTAAGGTAATATAATATGTCTCTTGAGGTTTTTGTGATCCTGTTGTAATATACATGTTAGAAAAATTGGTACGAACTGCCCTTTTCGAAGGTTCAGGGGTAAGTGCCGTATGGTTCATCACAGTCCTCTTACAAAAAGGCATAACCTTCCCCACTCCGTAGCCAGATCCTTCAGGACAAAGAGTCCCTTGTCTTTGGCAATACGACGTCGGGTCGCTTGCCTTTTCTCAATATCCTCACCTTCAATAAACAGTCAATGTTTAGACAATCGATAGCTGGGAGACCCAAATCGGTCATCAGCTATCCTATCGCCTGCTGTCAGGACTGTTTAGTTTCACGGGCCATAAACATTATAAAGCCCTGCCATAAATCTGTCAAGGAATAAACATCCCTTCTGCCATTCTACCCAAGACCTCTCGTTAAAAATGCGTTGACGCTAACATACACATAGATGATGGTTTTCTGAAAAAAAGGGTTTCATTGGGCTCCTCGCTATAGATACATATATACAATGACCTAACCCGGATTCTCCTGTAAAAATAGCCTATTTCAAAAATAGTAAAATTCCTAAAAATTCAAATTGTTCTTAAAATGTAAGGGTTCCAAATGTGCTTATTTTATTGATTCCCAGTATATTCGTCGTAGTGTCTCTTAATCGTTCTAAATAGCTTAGTAAAGCCACCCATGCACTTCTATTATTTCGCGAGCTGACAATATTGTTTCGTAAACATATCTACACAAGCTCTCTTAATCTTCTGTATTTGCTGACCTTCTTTGCATTACATATATGGAAGCAATACCTCAGTATTCCAGTAAGTATCGATGCGAAAGCATTACATACTATTTGCATCTCAAATTTGCAGTCGGTAAATAAGTTTACGTGAATAAATTCTCAATTTATAAATACAAATTCGCGATTAAACGTAATTACTTAATGTAATGAATTAGTAACGTAACATAGTTGCATATGGAATGTTTTCCAGTTATTTTTGTTTTAGTATACCGAAAATACGAGTTACACCTAATAGAAAAATTATTATAAACGTCAACTTAAATACCGACACGACTGTCGATATCATTTTGTAGGAAATGAAAGACAGGAAACGCGTTGGACCGCAAACAGTTAAGAGCACATTCGGTACACAACCGAAAAATCTTTTCTTCTTTCACGAATAAAATTACGAAAAATAGTGTGCGAATCTTTTCATTGTTTGCGAATACGCGAGCTTTAATCACGGTACTGGCCTGGTCGAGCACGTTACAAAGAGGGAACTAGATCGGCTGGCAATATATCTCGTCTAGAGTGTCAGGACAATGCATCGAACCTAGACATCTCGTCCACGGTGATAGAACAACAGTATCGGTTCTCGAGATATCTCATTTGCAATACGGAGGGGTTAATACGTGTCGACTGGGGTGGTCCTTATTTTTGACATTTGAATTAAAAAAAAATCTGTGCGAAGTGTGAGCTCGATTGGATAACAGGAAAACGTGCCCCTTGGCCCTTAAACATTAAGATAATTAATTGAATATTCGTAAAATCGGTTTCCTCGAATATCTTCTAAATTATTGACTGTATTGAAAAATATGTTCGACAAAACCTGTAGATCTGGCCAGACTGCGTCTTTTATGTTTTATTACTTTTTTTTTTTGTTAAACAAACGGTTTTCCTTTGAGAAAGAAATTCAGAAAAATGTCGGAGCAAAATAAAAAAATTTTCTTCAGGAGTAAATAAGAGCCTCCCTAGTGTGGAGTAGTTCCGTTTCCGGGGAACAGTAGTTCTCGTTTAATGCGGCGAACATTATGATCATACTTAAGATTGTTTCCGTATTATGGTAAGATGAAGGAAGGTCCAAAGTCCCGGTCCAAATTGCATTTTTATCCTCTCGTCCATCTAACCGGTTGTTCGCGAGATGCAACGAGCAACAAACCGAAAGTTGAGTACTCGTTAATAAAACCCTTTGCCCCGCTGCGCCGTTGGTACTGCCATCGGTCCAACGAAACGCATTTATTTGCGTTTTCCTGCCATCCAATTTTGCTAGGCTATTCACAGTTGAATCCTTGCCAAGTGTCCGCGGCTTAAGAATACGTTCCATTGCAGGAGTTACTACGTGCCACTGGCGGCACTGTGGTCGACTCGCTGGAAGCTTTAACTGTCGCGAAGACACGGCTGAAAATCGTTGTGATACAGGCTGACACGCACGAGCACGAAATCATCGGTGAGTCTATCGTATGCGTTTTACTTTATTCCTTACCTTACAAGATCAAATGAGCTTGGCGCATGGACGCGACAGTTCCGGCCAGTGTCGCCAGATGAGGGGAGAGACCACGAATTGAGGGGAAAAAGTTACCCTCTCTCTACCAGTACCGAAGTATGACGAAACGCGTCGGAAACTTGGAGAATAGCGTGGTCGGAAGAGAAATTAGAGTGGAGAAACAAATCTTGATCTGGCGATACTGGTTCAGGCAGCATAATCGCCAGATCAAGACCTGTTTCTCCACTTTAATTTGCCCTTCTACCGCGCTATGCCCCCACGCTTCCGCCACATCCTGGTCACGTGACGCGTTACGTTTCTGTCGTGCTATGTCACAATGTCACGTGACTAATCCGGTACTAGCAGAGAGAAGGGGTAACTGTTTCCCCCTCAAATCGTGCTCCCTCGTCTCACCTGGCGACTATGTCAGAAAGGAACACACAACCATCACGTTGTGTGAAAACAAGCCAACACTAGTAATTTCACGTGACATTAGAGCATGAGTCATATACAGGGTGTCCCACAAACGGTGTACTTCCTTGAAAGTAATTCCTGAGATCATTTGAAGTAACTTTTTCCGTTGCGAGAATGATCTCCGCGACTTTGTTAAGGATTTATTAGCAAGAAACACGGACCAATCGGAGCGCGGCTACAACAGGCAGATTCCGGCCCGGCGACCGGTCTCGCTGCGTGTAGCATTGGCATTGGGCCGAGCCGAAATCGGTCCGTTGTAGCCGCGCTCTGATTGGTTCATGTTTTTCGTTAATAACTTCTTAACAAAACTGCGGAGAACATTTTCGCACGGGAGTTATTTCAAATGACCTATAGATTTTATAAATATCGTAGAGATTTTCTTTGCTTTGTTTCGATTTGGAGATCTCGCTACTTTAGGAATTTTACGAATTTAATTATGCGTATATTTTTTAATTATGCGTTGTACTGTATGTTCAACCTATTAAATTCAAATAACAATTTTTAGTTGTCGATTAATATCGTGTGTAGTATGCATGCTTGCATGTTAGAACTAACGATGATGTTTTATTATTTCGGAAGCTTCATCTTACTTAACTACGCCATGCGCTACTGCATTGAAACGAACTTTTGGGAGAACCTAATATTTCTCGACCAAACCGCTTTGTAACGTTTGTATTCCAAAATCGGATATTTCATATGCAACAACTTAATCGAAAAAAGTTTTTTCTAAAACGTCAAAAGAATGGTATGAACATTGTTTTTTTAATAGGATGGTATAAGAAGTCTCGAGCTGTGCCAATAGTCCACGACTGGATAGTCGAGTGTATCAGTCAGTACAAACTGATATCCTTCTACCCATATCTGCAGGAGTTGTTGAGACAGGATGTCTTAGCACTAGGATTTCCGAAATTCCTTCTCGAAGATGATCCGGATGACGAGGACGACGAAAGCGTGTGCGAGACGTCCTATTGAAATCTAATACGAAAGAAAGCTTCTCGCTTTTATCCCAATCGTTGCCAAATGAACACTGTTCGTTGAACACTAGACAACGGATTTTATTTATTTTTGCATTATTTTGAGATAATATCGAAGGAACATTATCCTGCTTTATAGTTTTGCGGTTATGTCCACGAACGATGAATTTTACAGAAACATCCGTGGTCTCATTAGTGCCTTCTCTCAGGGCTCAATTAGGGTAAGAATGATCAAAACTGGAGTTATAATTTGAGCACATTAAGTATACAGCCGTCTGTGTACATTCGATATTTCTTTTATGTTTCATAACAAAGAGTATATTTTTTCAGTAGAAGAAAGCTTATTTTATACATTTGATAATATTGTTATTAGTATTCACATTATGCTACTACTTGTATATATGTATTTTTTTTACTCTGTGTTGGAGGTTAATTCTTGTAAAATAGTCGAGTGTATGTATACGTTCGAGATAGTTTTGTTCAGAAATGCGTAAGACAGGATTGTTCGAAAGGATTAACTTGCTGTTGAGAGTATAGTTCAAAGTATTATAAGCTGAGATTAAATTCTCGTTGAAATTGAAGCTGGTACAAAGTTTTCTTTTTAAGGATTGTTCTGGTTCGAGGATTATATTTTGGCACTAAGTTAATTTTTTAAGAAGAAACATCTTCGTAAGTTCTAAAGTGCGAAATTTTCGTAGCTTCTTTAATTAGCAAAACATCTGACGTATAATACTTTCGATTGCATAATAAATTGAACATAAATCAATTGAGTAGTCTATTTTCACGGATCATTTAACAACTTTAATAAATTTAACGATTGTAGAACAGAAGAGATGTGGATCTTTAATAACTGATCTTTAATAAAAATATAATTTAAACATGAGAATATCGACTAGGTTGTAAGAATTCTCTCAACAACAGAGTTCGTATATTTAAGCTACAATAGTTTGTAACGGTAAAGTTCTTCTGTATTTGTATTGTTATTATTCAGGGCCTTGTTGATTTGTTTACATTCGTTTACAGAACTATGATAATCGTCAAGTTACCAATATTCCTTTCGTAATATACAGTGTCCCACGAAACTATCCGAATGCCCTTTAAATCAGAATATCTTTTCTTGAATTGAAAATACGCGGATCGTAGATGTTAGTTATGTTAAGTTATACGCATGTTGAAAATTTCATCGGTTGACGCAGAAAAAGACGACACGCATCGAAAGATGTAAGAATCTGTGGATCCTAAGCAGTAACTGGCAATACTCGTGAAAAACTGCGATTTCGACCACTTTCAACCGCTTCTACCTCGTGTGTACGATAATCGATTCCGATGAAATGTTCAGCACTTGTGTAACTAACATAGATCTTCAATACGCATATTTCAAATATTAAAACGTGCCTTTTTTTATTCTATCACGTAATTCTTACAAAAACTGTTTTACACGTCACTTAGTAAATCAGTGCTTCTAATTGCTAAAAAGAAAGTGTAATCGTTTGTTCCAAAAGTGATTCTGATTTAAAGGGCGTTCGAATACTTTCGTGGGCCACTGTATCTCCAACGTGAATCATAAATTGTATAATAAAGAATGAAAAATGTACCAGATAATTTAGATGCACATACGTGACTTTCTGAGAACAAACTCCATCCTGACGACAAAAATGGCAGATTGGCGTTCGTTACTTCGCAACGCGTTTTAAATTATTCAAATGTCAAAGAACATGAAATGACAATCAATGAAGAATTCATTGCATATTCCCAATTCTATAAATTATTTTATGAAGTTCTAAGAGTAGAAATACGGTCAAAACTTGTTAACACAATCTTCGGGTTGTAAACATCTAACAAAAAATATTGAGAAGGGAAGATTCACTTGGATCTTCCCAAGAATGTACAAACAAATAGCCTCCAAGATTGACTTTCCGTTCGGATCCCTCGTTCCATTCTTTTATGTTCTTCATCCTATATCTTTCTCGCGTGTAGAGAATCATTTATATATACGTATAGAGTCATTTCTCATTTCTTTACTCTTCTGTTTCCAAAATCTTCATCGTTCCTATTTCGATATTTTCCATTTCGTTTCGAAACCTCGCCTAACGTTTTGAACGTTCCATTATTTTCTCGTTTTCTTCGCTGGTCGTTTCTCTCTCTCTCTCTCTCTCTCTCTCTCTCTCTGTCCATCCTCGTCCATGATAAACAGCGAGAAAGGAGGAGCTAGGAGGCTGTCGCGCCCGCTACAGTCCCGGTCATCTCTTTATGCTGCGGTGTACATCTCTTCTTACGAAGGTGTAGTCACCGGCACAAGCCAACGTGCCCCGTCACGCGAAATGTCACTTGCCTTGTTCTTCCGTTATCTTCTTTTACTGTCATTCTCTGCTTCTCGATTAACAAAATTTTTCACACCCGATAGAATCCTCGCACCTTTCTATTCTACACGCTCCACTTATTTTCACACACATTTTTTACGCATGTCTATTGTTGAATTAAACGTATTTCGAGTGCCATCAATTACCGCAACGAGCCGGTCCTCCGTTCCACAAGACGGCCGGAAGAGGTCTTTGTTGAGTCAAGCGCCCACATCGTGCCACGAGCAACACCGAAAACTTGCGAACTTTCGAGATCCCTCGGCGATACCCCGTGGCACGGAGCCGAGCATGTCGAACTGTTGTTTTTACATTGATTTCTTAGTGGTTTTTTTTTCGTTATTTATGATTTTTTTTTGTCACTTCTGTACAACGTCGAACGGGTCTACGAAAACAGTTTTCTGCGCGGTCAACCTTTCCGATATTTCATTGGTTTACCATTTTTAAACCAGAACTCGAAGTTAGAGATCGCGCGCGATCGGTCGCTATCATTCTGCCGAGGCACAGACGCACTCCCTGAGAGTGTCATACGAACATTTTATCATCTTTTATATTTCTTCGTCAGAAACATTGACTTTTCCGAAGATCAATTTCGTCGATCGTCCACGAGCGGAATGATCGCGACCACGCTGGACTCTCGACTCGATCGTTCTCCAGCTGTACAAACGAACGATCAATCAAATATTTTCTGCCAGTAGTACAATAAATATACATTTTTTTCGTTTGCATAAAATTGTTAAGGACAAAGAAGTTCCATGAATGATAGTCGCAAAGAAAATCGTACGGTAAGGGATCAAATGTAAATAACGAATGAACTGGTCCTGCAAGGAGTTCACAGATGAACGATAAAGGGTGTATAGAAATGTCTATTTTTGACAAATTTATCGTCAGGGTGGAATTTGTCAGTGTGAAACTGGAAGGTGGGAGTCGTGCGGGGTCGTCGATCGAATTTCGTTCTTTTTCTTTTTTAATTATGTCGAACACGTGGAATGCGAACAGATAGGGTATGTAGGACGAAAAGGTGCTCACAGCGTGCAATATCAGCGGCATGGGGTGGGATCAGAGGCTGCGTGTTACGAGGGACATCGAGGCCGCTCACATATTCACCAAGGCACACGAACAATATTGATCTGCCCGGGACCACCTGTAGCCAACTCTCTCGTTCCCCGCTCGCGCGGCACACACCGGTGGTTATGAATCTCGTCCAATTGCCAGCAAGTGAGGAGAAATAATCACTGTCTGGCCTGCCATGTATTCAAAGTGCCTTGTATCATGTTAGCGCTATGTACAAGCTTCGCCGTGCCAATTAGAATCGGTGACGACCAGTCCGTTCGCCCCACCCAATGTACCGTCTAATCTACATTGCCGCTCAAAATCACAGTGGATCCAGAAAGCATTTCAGGAGGTTTCAATTAGTAGCATATTTTAAGTAAACATTGATCTTCAGTATCTCATATCGTGTACAAATATCTTGGAAGAAAATTAATAGTTTCAAAGCCTTCAAGCTTTAAAATCAGTCTAGGTTGGTGGCTTTACTATTTCCTCTAACGAAATTATCATGGTTGAAACACCGACGATTCTTAAAAAATTGGAAGGTTAAAATAGTTTTTGGATCCGCTGTATATTACAATAATAATCGAAATGTCGCTTTTGGTGCTCCGTATGTTTACATCTAGTGTTAATGACTTCATGACTAGTTTTAAGTAATCGACATTAAGAAAGTGCTGCTTTTGAGTGGCAGCTTACGTTTACCTCGTAACTAGACGCGCACACATAGTCTGTAATGTTGCTTCGAAAAAAACGAGAATTATTTTTGTAAATTTTGTACCCAAGGAAATTCTATTTTCTACCTCCTGCGAAATACAAAGAATCTGGAGAGCATGTTGTCACGTTTATTCCTACCTTCGTTAAACCTAAACAGCGCTTTTACGTAGTTCGTGCTAAATGCTGAAAGATCGACATGCTACAGGTGATTGGAGCCTCTCACTATACACGGAAAAGTAACAAACTGGCATTGTACTAAAGTGACAATATTTCTACAATTACGTGTTAAATGTCATTCAGGTCTTCAAATTTGTTCACACCACGAAGTGTATTGAATGTTGAGAAGAGCTAATGTTGAGAAATGTTGAGAAATTGCATAAAACGTTTAGAACAATATTTAGAAATGTCCACTCCATGAATTATTTACAGTATCGACACTCTGTATTCAGTCTCCCTTGGCTACGGTCGACGATGTTTGCGAATCTCTCGCAATTGTGCATAGTATCGTGGCTCTGCATTGTACCCACCCATGCCAGTACATACGAATCGCATCCATTTATATTCCAAAGAGTACAATCTTGATACATCTGTAAATGTCAGCGTGTTCCGTCTTTTAAAGTGCGACGACACGAAGCACCGGAGGAAAATTCTGTCGACAGAATGGGATTACAAGGTGTACTCGTTTCAGCCATTTTAATTAAGTCGCTGGAAACAATTCCGCCTGATTTACAGATCATTTGAATGGAATTATACGATTAGAAAGTCTTCTCTCGTAATAGAACCGTGCTTTGGTGAAACGAGTAGACTAACCAAAACGAAACAAACCAATTTGCAACGAGAGGTAAAGATTTACTAATTTATTCTGAACAATGACACCTTATATGTGAAAATTCAGGTTCTTAAGTTGGAAACTTAACTGCATTTACTGCGGCTTTACTGCTTGTTGTTCAAAGTAAGCTATCGGTATTATAATCAATAAATATATACTAAAATATAATTATCTTTTTGGCGTTCTGAGTTTGTTTTTTCTTTATTTAATCTAAGCGGCCAAAAGTGACCGTAAATGCCTTAACGTTGTTTTAACTGAAGACCGTACGAGGGTTAGCTAAGCAAGCGAATGACCGAATAGCGGATATTTCTTTTATGTGAAAATACAAAGATTTTTTTCAATTGACGACTTACGAAATAGCGATGATTATAGCATTCCATTTAAAAACGTTGAAGGTCACCTTCATTTCTAAAAAGACAGTGCATACATAAAAGTATTATTGTTACGTTGCTTACAAAAAACAGTATGTATTATTTTATCTTCCGCATTTTTTTCTAGTATTTATTATTTGCAAGAAAAACGTTGACTGGTAATAACGTGAACACCTTATATAATACTGAAACAACATTGTCTATCACCAAACACAGACATCCACAATCAATCCTTTTAAATCGTGTAGCGTTACTCAAATGTCATCTCAGATCGATCAAAGGAGGAGCAACTTAGAATAGTAATTCCCTACGGCAAACAGAAGCCAGGTACGAAATTCCGTCTGTGGCTAACGTTACAATTGATCCATCAGCGGTCAGTAATCAGCCGCGCCGATCCTCGCTGTGCGATCTATGGATTTAAGTTGATCAACGTGTCGGCGCGGCGTGGTGGCGTGGTGGTGTGGTTCAGTCAATTGGGCTCGAAGCGGCTGCTTCGCCTATTTAATTCCATGCCGGGATTAACACGATAGGGACGATAATCGGGATTAACGAGACTCGAAATATCGGCTGGCTCCGAGGATTCTCGGTCAGCAGAGTGGACACGTTGAACAGAGACGGCATGGCAGCCGGAACAATCGAACAGAGAAAACGCGCTTGCGTATGCTGATTAGAACCGGAGCAATTAACTATCCGAGTGCAAAATCGTGTAAGCAATTTCTGGACAAATAGCCGGGCCGAGGCTTCGAAGCTTTTGTTCGAGCGGACTTGTTCGAACTGTCGCGAAGAAAAAACATCACGAGTTATCGACTTTTCGATACACAGCTGGATTCGAATAAATTACCTTCTTTTTTAAATCACTTCTGTTTGTTACAGTTAGATTGCAACAGGTCGGAGAAGCGGTGATAAATACGTCACCGAAATGTGAATATGTATGAACAGAGTTGATCAGAGTTACTGTTTCAGCGTGGCATGCATAGTCACCAGATCAAGACTTGTTCCCCCACTCTTGTACCCCTTCTACCGTGCCATCCCCCATGTTTCCGGCACGGCTCAGTCACGTGATGCGTTTCGTCTCTGTCGTGCATACTCCGGTACTGACAGACAGTGAGAGAGTGAGAGAGAGAGAAAGAGAGAGGGACACTTTTTTCCCTCAATTCGTGCACCCTCCCCACATCTGGCGACTATGGCGACAGGTTCAAAAAATCAATTTCTATTTGCATGTATGGAATACACAGCACTTTGAAAATATGCTCCTAAAATTTTGTGATACTATGATACTCCCTTAACACTGTTACGAGTCAGGGCTGCGAGCAACGCGAGAGGCCGGCGAGGGGGTTGTTATCCCAGGAATATGGTTTCTATTTGTTTTCAATTTTGAAATCTTTGTCGATTTGAATTTAAGATTAGTAAGCCTCGTAACTTCTATAATTTAATTGGTACAATCCGAGCAGTAAGATTGTATCGTGTGCGAACGTTCAATTATTATATTAGGATATTAGGCAATAATTGAGGGTTGTAGATTACGCGAGTTAACAAACAAGACAAATATATTCTGAATTAAGATAATTACAAATGTAGTTGTTTGTGTCGCGAATGAATGTAGTAAGTGTACAATTGGAGAAATTGTTACCTACGATGCACCGTTTTGACGCACTGGTAATGTGGGATCAGAGAGCGATTGTTGAATTCCAAATAGAATATATACCGAACTAACGGAATCTATAAGGTTACGATTTGATTCGAAAGGGACTTTAACTCGATCTCACTAGAATTGACTCTTATGCGTGTAACGCGACGTTACTGCACGATTACTGAAACGCTACCGAACCACTTCTGAATCTCGACTGAACCAAAGAGGATGAAAATGAACGGGTTTATATACCTTGAAAATGAAAGGGATAGTCTGTTTAAGATTTAATGTGACGTAGGGTCACAGTCACATTTTTTGTCACTTCCAATGAAAACCAGACCTCAGTTAGAAAAGGGGTTAATGAAGGCTATCCGGGCTATATCTTATCAGAATATTAATTAACGGATGCCAGAAGGGAGTGTTTAAAGATTTTCATATAAAGAAGGCATACAGTGTCTCCCATTAATAAAAGGGGCCTGTTGGGACGCTTTTCGTTCTCAGAAAAGAGATTAGAACTTCTAATCGAAATGAATGTGGAGAACGTAATAAACTCCATACGTAACAACACTAAACCTACCAAGCATTAGCAGTATCTAGTAAATATTGCCTTATAAAAATGGCAACCCTACTTAGATTGTCCGTGATTTTCAATACAATAAATGCTTGGACAAGCAAATTTATTCCACTATTTTCCATATGTGAATTTTTATAGTTTCAATAATTGTAAAATATAATACCGGTTATTTTGACCGTGGTAAGTTTAGTATTAAGGCTCTTAAAGTGTTGCATTTTATGAAGTGTTTGTGTTGAACAATTTTCTTGTAAGTGCAGATAATTCGAGATGGAATGACGATAATAAAGATCTAAAGAAGATTATATAGCTATCAAGTAAATTGTTCTATATATATTTTAAAAAGTGTTGTTATTAATTTCATTGCCCGTATATGACTTGATTGTTATCGATGATTCATGGATGTCCATAATATGTTTATAGGGACTATAAAATACAAGTAAAATCTTGATAACGTATGTACTTCTTGATAGCGTCTTAAAACTGATGCGATGTACGAGGTTAATTTTATCGACTTTAATCGCATAATTTCATTTTATAACCCAGATCGATTGTTTAGTTATTAGTTTCTAATTATTCCACTACGCTGAGGATAATTATTACAGGGGTCTATAATTTTTTTAAATTTTCTTTCTTCCTTTTGACAAAACCATTGGAAATATTGTGAATTTTACAAACAATTTATCCTGTTATATTTTAATAACAATAAAGAAAATTTATTAGAAACATTGTTGGTCGAACACAAAGAACAGGATTTCGGCGACTATTTTTGTACCTCATTCTTTGGCTTTGTGAATTTTACAAAGAATTGATCTCGTCGTGTAGTATTTTAACAAGGATAAACAATAAAATTTATCGAAAAAAATTGTTCATCGAACACAAAGAACAGAAATTCGGCTATTACCTTCGGAAGCAATTTCTCGCTAAAAAATTCCTCCCGCAAAAATTGCCAAAGTTCGTGCTGCTTTCGCGTTCCAATTACACAAAACCCATGAAATCGTAAAAAAAAGCGGTACTAATAAAAACGACGAGAATTTGTCAGAACAATTCCTTCTGTTCGCATAAAACAGTACATAGTTCTAAATTATACCGGAATGTTTCCGAGTTGTTTCACGCGTAGGTAGCTCCGCGTACCGGTGCATTTAACGTTTGCATAATTCAGGAGAATGGATGAATGCAGTGGAAATTGACGGATCGGATATCGCAGAAAAATTAATATCGTTGGTACATCACAACGGGAGGGGATGTACACTTGCGGTGGAATTTCAGCTGGTGCTTACCATTTTAGTAAAATACTGGTAGAAGGATATGGCTAAAGTTCCGAAAATCGGTCAAATCCGATTGAGCTGAAATTTGTTAGATAGGTTAATTTTGCATTAAAAACATGTTTCTCAAAAGGATTTTTGGCGACTCGAAAAAATTTTGTATTGGACACTCATTACAGCAAATTCTGTTCTTTTTAATTGACGGAAGACGTGTTTCAGGACGGAACCCCTTTCCCTGCAAAATGAGGCTATGTGCAAAATTTGAGCTCAATCCGATTTGACTGATTTTCGGAACTTCAGCTAGGCTTGTGCGAGTACCCGTAATTTACGAACTGAGCTGAAATCGATTCGATTGCTCGAGCCGAGTCGAGCGTTTAAATTTCCGATTACTTTCATCAGCTATATCACTTTCCACTTCACGAATATATTCATTTTCCTCTACCGCATCCTTATTATTACTTGCCATTATGAGACTTTCTCTAATACTGAGCATAGCCACGGCTGTATGATAAGTAAATATCTCTGACATTCATGAATCAACAGAAACGTCATATGTATTTTTATCACTGTTATTGAGAACAATCATAGAGGCTCTATAAATCACATACTGTGACAGAACACATAAATGATAAATCAAACTATCTAATATTTATCACGTAATTACGTTGTATTGTATTACAATAAGTACTAGTTTTGTATTCTTCTTTAATAATGGGGAACAGATAAAAATATTGTTTACAAACGTAGAAGAAATATGTATTCTTCATGAAAATATGAAAACAAAGCAGAAGTATTAAATTAGTGTCATATTTTTCTTCCTTACAGTTAAATTAGTATTTGGTAGTAAATAGATGAATATTCGAGTAACTCGAGCAATTCAAACCTTTACGAGTAACTCGAAAGTAAAAGATCTGTTCGAATATATTCGAGTAAGTCGAAAAATTTCGAGCTGAAAATTCATTTTCGAGTATATCGAAGTTTTACGAGGGCTCGAATATTTTAGTCGTTTGATTTTTTCGAGTAGTTTGCATTTTTTTAAACAATTCGTCAATTTCAAGTAGCTTAGAAATTCAAACGCTCAACTCGGCTCGACAGACCAATCATTACTCGACTCGAAATTCGAATACTCAAATAAATCGAGTACTCGCACACCCCTGACTTTAGCCAAGGATTAATCGCATTAATTAATGGCACATACTTTCAATCAGAATAATTATTTTATGAATGGACCAAAAATGACATCAGTACTTCTTGAAATGTGTTGCCTTTGAATTTTTCTTAAAAATGGACACAAACTGACGTCAGATCTGAGGCGTTAATGCAAAATTGGTGTAAATCAATATTTGCCTGTTTATGTCGTCATTGATCACAATAATTGCAAAGTAATTTTAATATTGTGCTTTATGGAACTTTTATTTAAGTTCTCATTATCCAATGATTAACTGTTTTGATTGACACTAAACATTTTCACGTTAAACGGCTCATAGGATGTAGCAAGTTTTGAAATGGAAGAGAGAAATGACTTGGGACCGCGAAGGGTTAAATACGGACACGGGCGCCGACACGAAATGGCTGACGGTATCGGGCCGATCATAAAACTGAATAATCGAGCAGCGCGGTTCGCCACAATTCTACCGAATAATTCGGTGGCGAATGTGACGTAAGGAGCAACGATGAACCGAGCCAATGGAAGTTTCATGACTGCGATCCACGGTCACTTAACCGTCACGTTATAGATCCCGTTATCGAGAAATCCGCTTATAAGTTAACCCTGGCGAGATTACTATCGACGACCCGGCCGTTATGTTCGCGCGCCGGTGTCGCGTCGTCGAGACGCTGCGATTTCCTCGAACAATCGCGATTCCCCAGGTAAACGGATTACAATTACCACTGCTGAATCGCATAGTGACTTTTATTTGCCGTGTCGGAACGCTCGTATCCCTTCCTCGTTAACGGCACTTTAAAACTTCGTAAAGACTACCACCTATCCAGCGAAACCTCTCAGAGAACTTAACCTGGCACAGATCGTTAAAAGTTCGGGAGAATGACATTGGTCTTTAAAGATCCCTTAGTTAGGCGTGAACTAATACGTCACGCGATAATCACCGGTGACCGGTAATTACGGTAATTGGATCGAATCAGCACGTCGCGCCGCACCTCTAGGTAAGGAAAGGAAGCAATACGACCCCCTTGTAATTTCTGACTTCTTTATTCACGTACACGTTACCACAAAATTATATCTTATAAAAGTATATCTTATGAAATCTGAATAAATTCAATCCTGTTATTATTATAAAGAAATATACATCAGTAGACTGTGGATATTGGCATTTTAAAATTTCCAAAGTACAAGAAACAATGTGTCTGAGGAAAATCAATTGTATTCTTATCTTATTTTTTCTATAAGACACTTTCCAGTCAGCAAAACATACTTTACTCTGGCTTGCGAAAATAGCAATTTGCATAAAGATCCACAGTCTATACCAGATCTGTTCAGTGTCTGCCCGTACGGGCAGCGATCTTCTTCCCCAGGGCATAAAGGCGGGCACAAAGCCACGCTCCTGCGGGCAAGAATTCATGTGTTCGTCACACGCATTGCCACAACTACGTGGCCAGCAACGGCTGTGCTATGGCCTCCACTCCGCTAAGTCACTTACCAGTAGCAGTGCCCGCAGCCATAGTCGCCAGATTGAGACTAATTTCCCCACTCTAATTTCCTCTTCTATCGAGTATTCCCCCACGCTTTCGCCACGGCCGGGTCACGGACGCGTGCCGTCCCTGTCGTGCCTGTGTCACAATGTCACGTGATTAACCCGGTACTGGCAGAGAAAGGGTAACTTTTTCCCCTCGATTCGCGCTCCCTCCCCTCATCCGGCACTATGTGCCCACGGGCATTGGCGGGCTCCCTTGTCCGCTGTTAGGCACGTTTAGCAGCTGTATACATTGGTCTCGTTTAAGGCTCAGTAATTCTAGTCTAAAACAAGATCTCATCTGCAAATCGGGTACGATCTTTCGAGAGCATCGAATAATTTTAGATTTCGCTCGGACGAACCATCTTTCTCTCCGAATATTCGGGGTTTTTCGTTTTTCACGAGCAGGCTTGTGTACCTATATCCTCGCTGGCACGAGGCAAGCGACGCGACGCCTAAATATTGAAATTCCACTCAAGCCTCGCAAATATTTACCGACACGTTCGCACTCGTTAGAAAGCCTGAGGAACTGTTATTCGATGTTCAACGGGTAATTTGTTACTCATTTATTGTATAGGAAGCGGATCGGATTCACGAGAGCGGGACCATAAAATTCCCGCGTTTCCCTTTAGGACGGTTAATGGCGGCTCGTTTTCCGGTTTGTGAACGATAACTAATGCATTGAATATTGCGCCGAAAATAACGAACGGTTATGGTAATTGGGGAAGGGGGTGGTTAACGGGGCTAATAGTAACGCTATGATTAATGGCGGGGCTTGTAAGCTGGCAATTAACGGGCTCGATTAAATAATAAAGTATCGCAAAACGGTGATCATCTCTCGCTGTTTACGCGAGGCAGCGTGAAAACGGTCTGGTTAACAAATACGCCGCAGAAATAAAAACGAGATAACCGTCGCGCCCGGTGGATAAAGCTGCAACGGGATCAGCCAATTAAGATGCCTCCGTAGCAAACTAAACAGAGTACTCATTACGGGCCTCGTTTATGCAGGATATCCAATTTTAATTAGAGGACCTAAATTTCTTCGAAATTGGATGTAGGTACTGTGCTCCGGCAGCGTTCATCGTTTTCATATAGTATTTTCAGCATGTTTAACATGCCTGCCTTGCATCATTTTACCGGCAGGATAACTTCGTTTGGAACCAATCCTTTTAAACATTTTCGACCTATTTAAGATTATATTGATATGTGACGAATAGAATGCAGATCTTTATGCAAAATAAAAATTGTCTGCATCAATTACTAAAAGTACAATTTAAATAAAAAGTGGTTTCTTCCTTTAACGGTTTTAGGAGGTTGAAAATATTGCACTGAAACTCCTAAATTCTTGCGATGTTTTTCCTATTTTAAATTGCGCCTACTCATTTCTGTCGTACATGCACAAAATCCGCAGTCTACTGATGAATATATTTTAAAATGTGCGTGTTGAAATGTATGTAGTAATATACATACTAAAATATATTTAAAAATTGTGTATATTAAAATATATTTAAGAATGTGTGTAGAGGGTGTCCCAAAAATGATGTAGGTACTTCCTTGAAAGGGATGATTTCTGACGCGATTTGAAGTAACTGTTTCTTTTGCGAGAATGCTTTCCGCGGCTTTGTTAAGGAGTTATTAGCGAAAAAACACGGACCAATCGGAGCGCGACTACAGGAATCGGGCCGGAATTTGCCTGTTGTAGCCGCGCTCCGATTGGTCCGTATTTTACGGTAATAACTCCTTAACAATGCCGCGGCAAGCATTCTCGCAAAGGGAAAAGTTACTTCAAATGATCTCAGCAAACACCCCTTTCATGGAAGTACAGAATTTTTGGGACACCCTGTATATTAAAAAATGCCGTATAGAATATATTAAGAATGTAAGAACATATTTAAACATAATATGTGATGAATAATATGTAACTCTTGTTACACATAGTCTCGAATAGTACTTTCAGTTAGAACGAATTCTAATCTTATCTTTTGTTATCGAAGTATACATATTGTTATATACAGTATGTATACAAGTATATACAATATTTAAACATGTATAATATATATTGTTTAGGGAATTTGTACATGTTTATATAAATTTCAATTGTGCATTCGCCGCGTAATTCGCACTGGGATTACGAGTCGTCAAAGAAACGGCTTTCCGCGGACTCATTATGCGACACTTTCGCCTTTCGGCAAAATAGTTGTAGGATTGATCGTCGATGAAGCATCACGGTGCATTTATGCGTGGGAGCAGTTAACGGGATCGATTTTAAGCACCGCGTCGCTGGTACTGCTGCTTGTTTTATTACCTCGTTTCAATTAATTTGGAGCTATGGTCGGGTGCACACATTGTGAAAAAATCGGGGAACGGAATTGGAAATGGAAATTGGAACGGAAACCGCGTACATTCCATTATTCATGCTCGTTCTTTTTTGTGCACGTGTGTGTGTGTTGCAATGTATCGTTGCGTATCATCTGCAAAGTGTGTCGCGAAGTAACCATGCAGATTAACCATTTGCGCATTAATGGTCCACCACGATAAATTAGGTCTCGTTTTACACGTTCGAATTATGGTAATTCATACGTTTTAATAAACGAATATCCCGTTATTAACCTGAAATAACGGAGCAATCCTACGCGAAAATGATGATGCCAATTTGAAAACGCGAATATAACCGAATGGTTTTTATCGAACGATAAATATATTTGGCCTTACGAAGAGATAAAATACACGTAACGAAATTGTTATAATTGGTGCCGAATTTCTTACTTGAAACATTTCGTGCCATAAAATTGTACCATTTGCTACTTTCACGAAAAGATAGTTATCGAATGTTAATTGATATTTTCTGTGGGAACATTTTATTGATTTGACATTTTTCTAAAGTATTCATAAACAGTCAAGGTTTATTTCAATAAATGCATACTAACAAAAGTTCCTCCTTTTTCTTGCAACTAAAGCAGCTTTTATTTTTTAGTGTCGATAAATGAGTCTTCTTTACCCTTTTTATTTGACTGGTTTTTATTCATATTTGTTAAAAATTGCATTAAGAACCATAATTTATTCATAAAAATGGAAAGTAGATTATTAATCACGTATTTGTTAATACATCCATAATTTTTTAATATATCCCTTATTTTACTTTTGATAGAACAGTTTGTGAAAATGGTAATTGATTGTAGTTATCGACGACGTTGTTGGTAATGTAATACGCGTGTCTGACCGAAGGCAAACCTGTACTACTTCTTCAAGTGATAAGTGGTCTCATAATACGGTTTTGTCGACAAAAGTTTCAATTCGAAAATAAGTTCATAATTAGGTTAAGTAGTATTTTGAAGAAACAATAACACTCTTTCCACTCAATTTCACGTTAATGTAAAGCATATGTACTCAAAAGAATATAGAAGACAAACGAATTATAATTTTATTTCATACATAAACATACGACATTTAATTGTGGTTTATCGAAACAGAGATGGGAAACACACAATTTATAATTAGAGTTTCTGAAAAATTAAAGACAATTCCGAACATACAACGATATTAGTTTGTTAAACTATTTACCCATTTTAATGCCAAGCTGAACAGAAAAATCATAAAGTTAACTACACATTTTATGTCGTGAAAATTAGCTTTGTTATATGAAATATATAATTAAAGTTATTTATCGCGTAATTTAATTGCCATTCCTGCGCTTACGCTACTGAGAGTATGTATTGATGAAGCATTGGCCTATACCGGATTGCAATCTTCTGTGTGACGGAATATCCAATTAATTGCATAACCGGTGATGAGACTGGTATACGTTGCTCCTGATAAAGTACATCGATAATATGTCGTACCAGTGCGTCCGTTGACAACGTGAATTTTCCGTGGATAGCTGAAATCTTCGCGTTGACAGCGTTGTTATTTGTCAAATTGACAAAATTATCGAATTGAGCCATTTTTGCGATTGAAGTAACTGAAACTATCGATATCGTAATTGCCATGTCAATTCTACATTTGAAATGAGGCCATGAAAATATTCGAATATTACACAAAAGAAAGTAATTAATAAAAATTAAGATTAAATTGTTTACTTCTTTTATTTACTTCGATCCCTCGATTTCAATACGAAAATAAATGTCAGTACAGTCGGTTATTTTTTGTGTTTCTTGTACCTTGTAATTTTCACTTTCTTAAATAAATTTTTAAAGCAACGTTTCAATCTGCTTTCAACCCAAACATTCACTCTTTCACTTTATTGAACTATTCTATCCGTATTGACATAAACTGTGCTCTATTCGCATTAAAAGCGATAAAATCAATATTATTTGATAAAAAGTCACTTGGTTAATAGGTTGATAACACAGAAGCTTCTATGACAAAAATTGTAGCAAGTTGGTGTACAAGAACTTCAAATTAGCACAGACACGTCCGTTATCGTTTAATATCTCTGCAACGCTGAAACAGAACCTGAACATATTCGACGATACGATCGCGAAGGACGGCCAGCAAAATATTTATTGAATAAACCAACGAATTTGCTCGGCGCGAAGTAATTAGTGTCAAAAGAACGACGCTTTCGCTTGGCGAGGTAATAAAAATAAGGGAAAGAAATGTAACCGCTATTCATCGTTAATGACCTCGTTAGGCTCATTCTCAGGCTTTTGCGGATTAAATCTGCGCGAAAATCTGTTTCTTTCGGGGAGAAATGAGCTTCTCTTCGCCGGCGTCGCAGCGAGTTTGCAATTTGTATAGCAGGCCTCGGTGAAAACCTGAGCTCCTGCACCACCGCACATTTTAATTCCATTTAATCGACAATAATGGCAGAAATATGGCCCCGCCTGTTACCGTTATACTTAAAAAACGATAAAGACGGATCTAACGGGCGACACGATTTATTTTTAGCGACTTACACGCCAGCCACATTTGATGATGATGGAAGACTGGTCGATATTGCATTAAATAACAATTTCCAGTTATCCTACTAAAATTTCTATTAGCATTAAAAAACCGTAAACGATCGCCAATCGCTCAAGATTGAATACGTTGAAAACTAGAAAATTCCACTTTACCTTTATTGGAAATGTCGGTGATGATAGTGGAACAATATTTTAAAAATAAATAGAAAATTCAGAATAGAATTTTATGTGTGGACGATTTAGAATGGAATTGAGTAAGTCGAAGGCTAATAAATTATCGAATATTTACAAATAGCTCCATTTGGTATAGAAATAATGTTCGCGAGAAGGATTTTCGGCAATTCCAAAATTTTGTTACCATATTAATATAATTTCCTACCTTACCGACACAGCATAGTATAATGGATGAATCTTTTAAAATAGAAAATGACTGCGCTTTGGATGCAAAAGTGAAATATAAAACAACCCCGAGGTGAGAATAATTACAATGACCGAAGTTACAAGCTTGGATTAGGTTTTTAGCAACATTTTATTAATATCGTCTATAACTGGCCTGGAGCAACCGCTTGCTCACAAACTGTCAACGTTCGAGTCGCTACCCCCAGAAATGTTTCTTGCAATCATCACTTTTGTGAAAAAAAGAAGCTAATTCCAAAATTTCATCCCAATTCGGAGCATGGGGGTTTCAAAGTACAGCCAAGTGGAAAATAGAAAATATAAAGTTAAACTTCGCCTTGGCAACCCAGAAATTTTTAACTTTTTAAAATATAATCCTGTAGATGGTGACGAGTAAATGCCAAAAATCCAAGTTTTAATGTTAGGAATTAAATTCTAAATCTACTTAACCCCTTGACTACTGTTGGCGCCTAAAGGCGCTCAGTAAAATTGCGCTTAAAAAATGACTCTTATAATACTGTGGGCGCTTGAAATATTTTATCGACCATACTTCGACATAAGAATAATCGATAATTGATCGTAAGAATAAAAGACGTTGAGACGTAAAGAATTACTATGGTATGGTACGGCTGGTACGTCTCAAAGTCCGCCGTAGTCAAAGGGTTGAATAGAAATAAGTAGAAAATTTAAAATAAAACAAATATAAATAACATATAGAATAGAATTTTGTAATATTTAGTATGACGATTGAGAATTGGTTATACATATAATTTCCAGAAGCAAGATACGCATTCATTGGGATGCCGCGTTCCTCGTGAGAGTTCAATATTCACAACCACGGAATAGTATATCGTTTCGATTGATACCGAGGAATATTCATATTTCATAAATGCAATTTAAGATCCTCGCCATGCCTCCGACCCGATATTCTAAACCACGATGTTCAAAGTTTCCATTCGAACAATTCAAATGATTTAATATTAATTCCTCGAGAACTGATAAACTTCTCGAGTAATGGCAAGAGCGTATTTACGAAACAAAGAGTTATGTAAATTGACGCTATTTAGTCAATAGTGCGACTGTCGTCATTAAAACAAAAGAGCGGTTTCTGACGCTGGTTTCAATGCGTAATTTAATATAGGCAGTTTTCACAGACTGCTATTCTCCAGAGACCTTCGTTCGACGTGGTGTGGCTCTTTGCAATAAATTTCAAATTCCGTACACACCGAGAATGAATTTATTGCCTCCGTCGACGTGACATTCTATTTAATTTGCAGCAGGTAGCCCACGTAAATTGAATTTTGAACGTTTTTCGAATATTCCTATAGATCTTCACCGATCTTTTTTCCCAGTCACGAATATCTATGGGTGCGCACAAAAAATTGAGCGAAAATTGGAATCCCCAAATCCTAAACAAAAATACATGCAAATCTTTCGTTCTTTTTGTTCGATCGTCGATTGTATCCTATTTCATTCGGTGTCTGCAAAATCCAACCAGAATATTTTTTATCTACCTTGCACAGGTGGCCAAAAATTTTTTGAAAGTCTTTGGAAAAACTCCAAGTGTCTGACTTCGATTTTGATAATTTTTTGTGAGATGATGGTATATAGATCTCTAATTATGTACGCAAAATATTAGGTGTAATTACTTAATAGCTGTAAAGATATAAACAATTAAACTTTCATACCATATTGATATACCATGATTTGCAATTCAATTTTTCGAAGTCCATTAGCGGCGTAAGCAAGTTGCGTGATTCAGTTGCGCAAAAGTCCCAGGTTCGATCCCCATCAATGAAACGTATTTTTCTTCACTTCCTTTTAATTTGTATTTTCTTTTATGTCCGCTACAATTTTATTTTGGTACTAATGTACATCATGCGGGATGATATGCATCTTACACGCAATTAAAAGATAAAAAGTCTCGACACCACGAGAAATATGTTTAAACGTCAATAAAGCTGCCTTCCCTGAAGATATAAAAGATAAAAAAAGGCCAGTGCAATAAACAAGCATTTATAATGTGTTCATGATGTCGAGACTTTTTATCTTTTGATTGCGTGTAAGATGCATATCATGCCGCATCATGTACATTAGTACCAAAATAAAATTGTAGTAGACATAAAAGAAAATACAAACTAAACGGAAGTGAAAAAACACGTCTCATCGATGGGGCTCCAACTTGGGACTTTTGCGCAACTGAATGACGCAACTTGCTTACGCAAATCATGGTATATCAATAAGGTGTGAAAGTTTAATTGTTTATATCTTTAAAACTATCCAGTAATTTCTCTTGTTAATAATATCTGTCTGTATACTGTGGATTTTATGTATTTATGACACGTTTGTGCTTATTAAAATTAACTTGTTAGTTAACTGTTAACTTATTAAAATTGTTAACAAAAGATATAAATTCCTATGTTATTTTGTGTGAAGATTTGCTTAGTTATGTAAGGGTCAAGATTTAGCTTGAACTTCTCAGAATGGTATTTTAGCCGAAGATACTGTAAGATATTCTGTACGCATAAATATTAAAAATCGTAAATTCGTAAATTTTAATTTCCATAATGACATTTGCAGGTAAAAAGTGACCGGAAGCAGCGTTAAATTCTATTGAGTCTCGTATTCTGTGGATTCTGAACGTGATAAATGCATAAAGTTATCAATGTGAAATAATTGCGATAGAACTAGCCGATTGAAAGAGATACAGTGAAAGAAGCGGTTACACGTGGAAACGATGTCGCCGGAATCGACGAAAAGAGATTCTAAATAGGTTCTACACTACACATTAAAGGCTCGGAACTTTCGTTGAAATCGTCGGGCGGTCGTGTTGCGCCGGTAAACGTTTACCCTGAACCGAGGCTCGGCTCTTTGAACGACCGTGGAAGGCACAAAGGCTTAAACTTTAAGAAGTATTCTCGACACGAATACGAAAAATGAGGCGGAAATATGATTTGTAGCTTTCATATACGGGCTTATCGCGGACGAATGTAGAGGGCCCCGGGGCTGCTTTCAGCCAGATTGTGTTCGTCGAGAAAATAAAATAATGTTAATGCACAGTCGGCGATGAATCCTGCCCGGGCCTCTTTCAGACGAGAGGCTTCCTCTCCGACATGCAAATTCGGCGAAGATCTTTTCACTCTGCTTAATTAACAAACTCGCGGATGTTGCCTCTGCTGATATTCGTGGTTTACTCGGCAGCGGCCATTATAACTGTTATAAATACTCTCCGCTTGCATAACCATAACCTGTTTAAGCGAGCGGAACGCGCACGAAAACTGTATTAACTCCGCCGATCCGTAAAACAACTTGTTTAGTACTTACATATTTAGAATGTATAGTATTTGTGGACTTTAGGCACTTTTGTCTTCATCTTCCCCCTTTCTTCCTCTATCATAAAATATTATTAAATTTTCACCTCTTTTTAAGTTTATTCCCGCTTTGATAGACAGTAAAATTTTTGCAAATTTTTGTGTATCCTACAACTTTTGAACACATCTCAAATCTTTCACATAGTTCGTGGATGCTTTATCTAAACACCTGCAGAGCCGAATCAATGGCAGCCATCATTTTTATTCAGTAGTCATTCATTCATTTGCACCAAGTGAAATTTCAGAAAACCATTTTCACGTTTGAAGTACATACATTTACTGCATTGTAATAACAACGATTTATTAAGCGATGTAAAAAATGTCAGTCACTTAAAATTATTTAGGAAACAAATTCAAATCCTGTAAATTCGTTGTACTATTTGTTCAGTTTAGAGAGCCAGTCGACGCAAATAAATGGTTTTGTCTCGTCTTGGCAGTTTTCCGAATTTCTTGCAATTTCGTCCACGGAGCTAACTTTATTTGCTCTTTTGAAATTTATCAAAGTTTGTCGCATGTAAGACACGAACGCACAAAAGAGAGCAGTGCACTTTTGCTCGATTAATCTTCCGAAGTAGTCGTTACCGCGTCAAGAAATGGAAAACTTAACAATTAACCCGATAGATCATTAAGCCGCGACCTCCATTTTTCCGTTTCTCCGTGGCCGCTTCTTCCAGACGGTTTTTCCGACGGTTTCCCGCGGGTTTTTCCGCGTTCCCCGTGTCCCTGTCGTTTCCTTCGCGCTTTTTCCTGCCATTTATCCGTAGCAGCGTAAGCCCCGCAGCTTTTTACCGGTCGTCATCTTTTTGTTTCTGCCGCTCCGTTAACTTTTTCCCGCCTTACATCATTTCCTTCTCTGCCCGGCGAGTCTCGTCAGACCGCCATCGTTTTCCTCCGACAGACCCTCTCTATCGATGCGCCCCTTCTACTACCTTTCCAGGCCTCGTCTCTCCCTCTGTCTCTCTCTATCTCCCTCCCCTCGCTTTCCTTCACACTCTGTCTCTCGACCCTTTCTTTCCTCTCTTTTGTTTCTTTATCGTCCACCGGTCTCCCGACTCCCTCTGGCCGCTGCCAATTAACAATAGCAAGTGCCGCGAGGACTCCCTTGCTAATTTGCGCCGGATTTAACTGCAGCGCACTTTAAAACGCGAAAAAGACTCCGGGATTGGTTCTCCCTTTCTTTCTTTCATCTTTCCCTCATTCTCTCTTTCTTTTTACCACCTCTTCTCGCAGCATTCTTCGCAGTGAACCCGTGGCAGACGCGAGCCGGCGCGGCGCTTCAAAGATACGCCTCCGCCGCTGCCGAGTCTAATCCCGACGTTCCGCCGCGACGCCATTTGTCCCGTCTATCGCTTTTCCTTCGGCTTTCCCTCGGCTTTCCCTCGGCTTTCCCGCGTCCCTTGTTTCCCGTGCGACGTGACAGACCTTGAGGTCGCGTCCAACTTCTAACGAACGGCTCGGTGTTCGACGAAACGCCTGTGCATACACCTGCGCGCGTGAACGCCGAGAGCTCGAATGAATTCGCTTTGCGACTCATTAATGCACCGCGGAATAATTCCGGAAGACCAAATATAGACAACGAACTTCGCATATAAAAAACATTGAAGTTGTCCGCATTGACATCGAGACGAAAGCCAGAAACATTTTGATGTCGGAGCAAAACTGTAGCAACGTTTTCATTTTTAACACACTTTTGGGATTTTCATTATTTAGTTAATTTGAATAATGGACTCGCGATAGTTAGCTTAATAAAAGAGAGCATGGAGCAATTTCAGCATTCAGACAACAATAGGTGGGGATTCGTGAAATCGGATGGAAACTTGGTCGCTATCATGAAGTTGTATCCATTTTTTTTATCCTCATTAAAAACATTTTTGTCCTCATTGAAAAGAGCAACTTTTGTCTGTTTCGGTAAATTCATTATTGCTTAACTGGTACACTACCACAATAATTAGGTGACCATAATGAACTAGGTTATGCATACATAAATAGTTTGTTGACAGTATACCCAGTGGATAGACAAACTAAATTATCGATGATCGAACGGAGTAGTTACCTATTTATGAGTCCAAGCATATTTGAAGGTCATGGTATACCACATCGTTGAACTCGTCTTGATTGCTTCTACCGCACTACGAAGTTAGAAATATAAGATGAAAAGATCTTAAAGGCAATAACAGTCAGAATATTTTTTATGTCATCATATTTGTCTCTTCGAATAGTACAACTTTCCTCTTCTATCTTCAATCCTAATGAAGACATTTCGATGTTCTGTTTCTCGTAAACGATTCGGTAGTATGAATGCATAAAGCAGTCTACTATCAGTTCAAATAAACTGCTCGTAAACTACAGTCTACCATCGGTTCAAATAAACTGCTCGTAAACTACAGTCTACCATCGGTTCAAATAAATTGTTGAAATTGTAAAGAGCTTCCTGAAACATTACATCGACCAGGGTGCAGAGCTTAAACGTTCTTTCCGGAAGTGTCATTTATGCGAGTCCCCCGAGGACACTCGGGAATTTTAATTTCAGAATTAAAGGATATCGACGCGAGGTCCGGGACGGCCATTTTTCGGAAGGACTGCGCCAGCTTCCGGGAGCTCTCAAAGGATTACGTAGTTCGGTCGACCGATAAAAATTTAATTGGAGGAGGACGCGGAGTCCGAATATCCCCTTTAAGAACTTGTTGAACGCGAATTTCCGAATTCAGCGGCATCTATGCGCGAAATCTCTCTTATTAACGCAACAGTGAAGTTTCGAGGGTCGCGGGACCGCTCGGACAGCAATTAAAACTATCATCGACGAAAATAGACGATTCGAATATTCTGCTTCGAAGCTACTGCTTCGGCGGCGTTGCCGTGAGTTCGGAATTTAAATTTCGATATAAAGAGCTACGTCGACGCGACATTCGACCGCGACGTTTGCGGTAACCGGCCGAGTTCCTAATGGTTTGCCGACGGTAGTTTGATATCGATTTAGAAATTAACTGGCGGGATTTCGATCGTTCTGCCCGTAAAAGTTGCTTCTACGTGGAAGGAATTTCAGTCTCGAAGGATTTCTTATTTCTTACTTCCGCAGCCGGATGGATCGCCGGTTTCGAAATCGAGTGAAAACGAGCCAAACCACTCACGCCTCTCCTCCAGAGTCGATTTAAGATGCCAGGATCAACGGATGACGAGCTTGAATTCTGAGAATGCTTGCGAGATTTCGAGGAGCTTATCAACTCCTGATAAGAAGTTGCATTTCTTATCATTTTTTCAACTTATGTTCTTTATTTTTCACTGAACTTCAACCACTAAATACGCCAAGTAATTACCAAAAGCAACTGGTAAACGTTCCCTTGTAAAAATGACGAAATTGAACTTGTTTACACGTTTCTGTGATTTTTCTTACAACAGATGCGTCAAAAATAGGTACATTCCATCATTTTCTATGAATGCATTTTTATAGTTTTATAGATTGTCAAAAGAAAAATCGGAGGAAGAGGTGGACGGATATCCGTAAGGTGGATTGCTCTCGCCTTAAATTGAAAAAAAAAACGGGACTCGATGATGTGAAAGTTGATATTCATTAAAGATCGCAAAATCATTTAAAGTACAGTCAATAAAATCGAATACAATATCTATATGGAAAACATACAAGAAATAGTTTTATTCTTTGTACCGACTTCAGCAGTGTGGTCATAAAATCATGTTGAAAAACATTTAATAGAAAGGTAGTTATTTACAATAATTATGTGTCTATCCTGAGGAACTGCGCCAGCGAAGTTTTTCGAACAGCAGCAAAATAAATTACTCCTGTCGTGTCACTCACGTTCGCGCGACTGACACGTCATGACGCATACGGTGCCAAAGTGAATCAGTGAGGCTACCTGTAGCTACCTATACTTAACCCTCCGTATACTATGCCGGAGTTATTCGTGACCCGTAGCGGTTGAGATAACCTCGAGCGACCGTCAATATGTACAGATTTAGTCCGATATAAGACGACGCTTTTTATAATGAGAAAATCGTTATCCTCTCTTCTTCTTCTTCTTCTTCATTCGAAATACGACGAAAGCCGGCCCTGAGCCATCGCCTTATATCGAAAGAAAACTGTAGCGAAATATCGGCGTGAATCACAAATGATTCCGGCATAGGCCTGGAACTCGCAGGAGTCCGAGGGTTAATAGATAGTAATTTCTTAGATTCTTGAAAATTACACTATTCCGTATTTGGCCTATTTTTAATAGTGCCTGAGGGTGTGAAACTCTTTTCTGTTGTATTTAGAAAGTCACTTCCTTCAAATTCTATAAATCACAAATTTTAATTGTCACTACATCGTGCATAAAATTGGAGATTAAAATTTTATTCGTTTGACGCAAAATTCGGCAAACACCTATGCTATTGAACATATTTACATAAGTTACGTTGCTTTTTATATGGTAATCGCAGACAGTCTTTTCTCAACAGTGCCTTTAGATGAGCTATAACATTACATGATCGACAAATATTTTTGAATAAAAGAATTATGAGGTGCAAAATGGACCTTTCTAGATGAAGCAACATTTTTTGCGTAAAGTCTTATGGTTTTCGAGAAAAAATTTGCAAAAATCCCTTCTCTGCCACAAGTCACTTTTCCAATCGTTCAGCCCCATTTAGGATAACCATTATGGCGGTCGGCTCATGAACGTTTACTTGTGCTCGTTTCCGCTAGCAAACATGCAAATTCGAACTGTAATCGTTTGAAGCGCTCTGCGTGAATTTCCTGTAGACTCGTGCGTGCGTAATTGTTCCCCTTATTCGTTGTTAATACGGTCTCGTCGGGGAATTAATGATGGAGAATAATACTGAGGTCAGTAGGTGGATAGAATTGTTCAAATGTAAACCAGTGAACACAATCTCAAATTTAGAGTACGTCAGGGATTAACGAGAACTCAGTTGGAAGATTTGACCAGCATCTATTGTTCATTCATTGGACTATAAAATTAATTTCTATAAAATTAACTTGATAATTTGCTGGCCGCATTTTAATGTTTAGGTACGCTTTCGGTTGTATACGAATGATTTCTATAACAATTAAATTTCCGTTTTCTATTGGACCTACACGAATGTGAGAAATGGGGCACATTGTCGTGAATATTGTTTTCTAAATCGTACTGTTCAAAAAATCTTCATACAATTTTCTTTAGTTCAGCTACTTTTTATCGTGGGATCTTGGTTAATAACCCAGCAGTGACACATTAATGCGTTTTCCTTAATAGCATTAATACGTAATTCATTTTTAATTTTACAAAAGAATAATTGTGAATGTGGAAATCGATTTAAACAAAAAATTGGTTCAAGAATCAAAAAATTGAAAATATGTTAATAATTGATAGAAATATAATTATAAGAAAAAAGAAACTGCTAGATACTATAGTACTCAACGTACTTGAAAGATAATACAATAATCGACCAGTGTGTGAAAACGTTCAGATTCAATCTTGACGGAAATTCAATTGAACTTGATAGCTGATATTATTTGATTACTTGTTGAATTATCACAGTTCTTATTTTTCTGTCGACTAATATTCTGTCGTGTAATATAGTTGGAGACAGCGATATTAGTATGATGCAGCTTTAAACGCTTAATGAAATATTAATAACCAACCACAAGTTGATAGAGCAGGAAGCATAATTACAAAAATAACGAAACCGTTACCATACAAAAGCCAGCTATGCAAAACGAGAAAGAGTGTCAAGGAATGCTTGAAACATTCTATAAATCACCGTTTACATATTTCAAACGATTCTTGTATCTCATCGAAAGCTGGTCGAAACCACATTGAAACTTATTAAACGTCTAATAACGGCTTAAGACGCTGGTAATTATTGGACGGGTACGATTTCAAAGCCATTCTCATTACTCACGAGTGTCCTCCCATCGATTATTATTAAATCGTCTTTATTCTGCCGGTTGTAGCTGCGACTGTCTCTCGAGGGAATCGAATAAAATAAAACGACGGACATCGAACGAGCTTCTCCGATATTCCATTGCGCCGGGAACGGTTTCCGATCCGGCCGCGACGTGTCCGCCATTTTATCTCACGGACAAAAAGAATATTATTGACTGTTCGTTAATCATGTTGGTTCTTTTTACGCGTTGCGTCCGAAATCGTTCAGCGTACGATCGCACATGACACATGACTTACCTAATGTGTCACTCTTTGCACCCATGCTTTACGATAAATTCGATAAATTTACTGTAAAATCGTTGCCGTCGTTGTGAAGACATTTATAGTCATTCTGTGACAGTATAGAAGAATATTGATGGAAACTGCAATTTCATTATTAAGAGGGGAGTACATTTTAATTCGGCTCCTGTTGACTTACAATTAATTTAAAAGATTTTTATTTTGCATAAAAATCCGTAAAATAAAATTTTTCTTTTCTTAAGGTCATATTTTCCGAAATTTCGAGGTTATCGTCGTCCTTTTGAAATAAAATGGTATATTATAACTGGTACAATATTACAGCAAACGAAAAAATAAATTCAGCCATGTATAATAAGTTGACCTTCAAATGACCTTTAGAAGCTCTTTAGCTATTCTTGAAGAAGCATGAATTAACGTTCAAATGCGATGTTCAAGCTTGTCGTATTCCAGTAGATTGCCGACAATTTCGTTTGTTTGCAGTTACATTACAAAGTTTAAGATGTAATTTAAAGCTTGTTAAAGTAATTACCTTGTACAGAAATAATAATAATAATTACTCGACTGTTCATTTTATATATCAATGGCAAAAGCGGAGGACGGAAAAACGAGAATGTGCCCAGATTCCCTGTGTTTCATAACAAAAACGAGAATGCACATTCTAATCGTCGCTATATCTCCACTGATTGACCACACTTTGTTTGCTTTAGCAACCAGTGCGGGTGCGTACCGCGGAATTCTTTGAATTTTTCCATTGGTCCGGCATTTCAACGGAGAAATTCCGAAACGTATTCGCTGGCACCGGATTTGCAGGATTTAACTGTGTAAAATCGCGGCGTTGTTCGAGCCCGCTTGCGTTTCTGTCGTTTCAATAACCTATTCTACGAGGAATATCAAACAAATCGCAGTCGCATTCGTGATTTTGCAAATTGCTGGGAAACGACTGGAACAGAAAGAGTCCCGGCGTTGGAAAAGAATGGCCGTTGCGACCCGTTTTTCTCTCCCAATGGGAGACGCGGTGCCGCGCAGTGGGCCAACGCTATTAGTAATGCTGGACACTGGGACAAAATTTCGAAGTTTAACGAGAATTTCAGTATATTTTCATGAAAGTACCAACCTTCCTCAATTATGTTCTACTATATAATTGAAATACAATGTAATTCAATTGTGCAACTGAATTAGCACAACTCTTTGCAGCACTATTTAATCAGTCAATTTTTTCCCCTTTTAATTTGCATTCTAACGTCTCTATTTTAGGACTTTACCTAAAATGTGCACACTACTGTTACGGTTCTAATAAATTCAAAATTTATGAAATTTGTGAACCGAAAAAATATTTGAATCGATCCACGGAATTTGGTTACACCTCATAGTAAATGTTACAAATATTTTATTACAATTCAAAGGCTGCTCGATACAAATGAGAATTACTGAAATTTTTGCAAGGAACAATGTGGTGAAAGCGAAGTTTGAGTAAAATCATAGGTGGCGCCAAATCAACCAAACTTGGTCGAGATTTGAATCTAGTTAAACGTGGTGTGTTGATTCTATTTTTCACAGTAGTGGCGATGACGTTTTGAACACGCTTGATTAGTATAATAATGCCTTATCGGTATGCATGGCTTATCTTATCCCTAATAAGTTTAGGTTCAGGTTACACAATTTTACAAAAAATTTAAAACCTATACAAAAGAAGCAGATAAAATGTACATTTTTTCGCATAACAGGTATTATATAAAATAGTGTAGAAAACTGAAATTGTTGTTGATTTTACCTTATCGTTTAATATGACTAGAGAAATTTTAAAACATTCGTTTCTATCACATAATTTTTCATTCTCTTCTTTGGGAGTAGCAGAAACATAAAAAATTCCATAAAATCAAAGTACGTTATTTAATGAAATAAAAATTGAAAAATCAAATGTAGGTATGATATTGAGTAGTCACCCAACCTTTTTGCATTTTACGGATCCTAACTTAATTTTACAGATAGAATGAATATATTAACGTAAAAATTCTTTTTAAAACCTGGACAAATCATTCTGTCACCCACATTTGGGTGACATGGCAGTCAATGTGTTAAATAAGTATCTTTTTTACACGAAGCCTAATAAAAAAATGTTTGATGTAAAAGTGTCTTCATTTTTCTTGAAGAATAAGAATCTACAAGACAAAACATAGGTTTTTAATTTTAAAAAGCAAGTTGACCTTCTAACAACCATGAATACGTCTAAAAAATAAAAAAAATAGTATAGTTGTATTTTCCCCTGTGAAATTGAAATTTTCAAATATACGAATGTCCAATCATCCTAAACGCTCACCCCGTCTGTGTGCCACTTTAAGCAACGACCGTATAATTCTTATCCCACTTTTAGTCGGAAAGATTTGTCACACGGACAAATCTAGGACCCGATGCCTAGATTTTCGATTTCACTCGCGTGAACGATCCCTTCTCGCGAGCGTTCTTGACATAGAAGTAATACGCTCGCCTATTTGGCGAGTAAAAAATTGGTGGATCGTAAGCAGCTGCGGAACTGTTAATCGATCGACGATTTATTCCTGATAATTTATTCACCGGATCCCGTGAGTTTCGCGATGCACCGCTTGTGTTAAACAAGTTGCACGATTTGATTGAAATTTTTGGCCTGCGAATTTTTTCGCATTGTCGTGGCAGCGGTAATAATTTGCAAAAGGATACGTCTAATGGCATTTGTATTTTTTTTTTATTCAGACGCAGATTAGAGTCGCATCGTCGATCATTAGCCACTAAAATTGTTGCTGATAAGCGTTCTTCTAGCCTAATTATAAAATACAATAAATTTAATTAAAGAATGCATCTTACGTCTGCGATATGCTGATTAGAAATTTTTCACTTTAGGTTTCTTAAGAAAATATTATATTAATATTATAGTAAATATTATATTAAAATTTATATTAAGTATTAAATTTCTCGAGAGAATATTTCTATAATTTCACGAATTGTAAAAGGAAAAATCTAAAATCCGCCATCTTGACGAACTCGATAATTCTAGAGTTAATTCACATTATTGAAAGCAAGTTGTTAGTTCATGATTGAAATTGCTGTTACTGCTGAAGGATTTATTTTAAAAGTCCTTAGCCATTGTTGGAATTTATTTCATAAATGTAGAACAAAATCAATCTATTGATCGATAGAACCGGCTATTGCTCTGTATATGCATACATTGTATCTTCAGTTAATATACATTGTATGTTGTCCCCGGCATGGGACCCTCGATCTTCAATTGTTAATATTGGACTGTTGCTCCTCTGTTTCGATCTCTTGGTTTCATTCATAACGTTTCTTTCGCTGGTTAAAGACGTGGCTTACAACGTGCTCCTAGAGTTACTATTCTGATATAAATCTTATTTCGTATTATATAATAGTGTGGTTTTTTTTAATACCTATACTCCCAATAGCCACAGACCGTACTTTCAAAAATAATGAGATAAGTAAACTTTGCAATATGCTGTTTTATATAATTAATTTGTTTCATGCAGACCACCCGGTGTACATTCGCGTTATATCCAAGCATGTTGTACACAGGAAATAACTTGCCGGAATCGCATCAACACATTGGATTCTTCTCCTTTTTTTCTAGAAGAAGCATGCAGATATTCGAAAAGCTAGAGTGCGCAGTAAAATAAATAATAAAGTTTACCGTTGGTGAGATCCGGCGAGCGAGCGGCTGGTCGGAAGCCACGAATAAGTTAGGCAATTCTACGTTAAAGTACATAAACCACTAGCCTGTGGCTATCCGCTTACTGAGCGGGTCAGTTCAAATTTTATTACACTCTCTTCCGATTTTGTTGCGGTCGCGTACTACTACAGACACCGTTCGCATGCAGACCAAACATTTAACTGTAAATGTTATTAATACCAACACGATTCCAGTGTCTGTAGCCACCGGGGGCGCGGAACAGTTAATTTCTTTCGGGTCTACTTCGGTTTCTCGTTCCACAATTTTTTATCTCCGATTGTCTGCGGATTGTACGCATTTATGACAGAAACGAGCACTTAAGTCTTTTTCGAGCACGAGTCCTTTAATCCAAAGTTTTAATCTCACATTCGTGAACAAATTAAGAGAGATCGAAAATTTGTCTTTACCGTTTTCTCCATGTACCTAAATTTTTCTTAAATTGTTAATAATTAACACTAATTCTAATACTAATTTTTTTTAACGTGAAGACACATGGAAAATTCTTTGTAAATGATAAATATTATTGGAAGCAAGAACATGTGATTGTATGAGTTGTAAAGTTATTAATCCTTTGCACTCGAGTGGTGACTCTGAAGCACCACTAGAAATTGTTGTGGCATTATTTGAAAGAAATTACAAAAAATATTACAAAATATTTGTAACATTACAAAATTTTGATCTAGTAGATCACTAGTTATATACATTTTATTCATTAATAAAATGAAAATATTCTCTTGTTCACGACTCAACGACAGCGCGTCCCTGACGCTACCTTCTGCGTGGCCTGCCGCCGAGCGGATCTCATTGTCAGCCGCGCTCTGATTGGTTCGTGTTTCTCGGTAATAATTCGAAAACGAAACGCTCCAGCGCGAAATGGCAAAGGAAAATGGTGCTTAGAACCACCTCGGGAATCACTCTCTCTATGGTTCTCGATATTTTTCGGGACAACCCGCATGCAGGCGTGTCAAAAACTAATAATAAATTTTTTAAAATACAAGATGTGTTATTTTTTTTCATACGGTGTTGTTCTTCGGTATCTTCCCCCGAATTGTCTTGGAAGCGAGAAACGGTTAGTTGGCTTTCCAGTGGAAAAATTGTTGCGGCAACCATAGCAATTTTTGCCGCGTAAGCTCGAGCGCGTCGAAAGAAAAGTTGGTTCGAAAATATTGGCGTCATCGAGCGTCCCAGCAATTCCACAAGAACCCGTACAAGCACGTTCGAGTGCCTTTCAAACTTTCCCCGGGACTTGGCTGGAAATTGGGATTATGAATTTCCTGCGAAGCGAACAAGCAGCACGGGGAACGTAATTTGCGAGCCATCTCGAAATTGGTTCATCGAGAGATTATCCCGTTACGCAGATGTCGCGTGGGTAATCTTGTCCTCCGCCCCCACGTCGCGGGTTCCACAGGCAAAAATGCGCGTTCCCGATAAACTCTTGCTTCTTTTCTGCTCGCCCATCGCTAATTCTTTTTTATTGCGTTCCTTTTTTTTTTAGCGCCAACATCAGCACGGTCGGAAAGTCCGCAAACGAAAATTGCTGCTCATTCGTTCAATCAAATTTTTCCGGAGTCGTTCATAAAAACATTTATCGGAGCGTGAAGGCTGGATATACCTAATGGAAGCGCTCGCGATTCTAAATTGAACTTTGGGCGTCGCGTCGCCTGACCAAATTTCAATGGAAATCGAACCGGGTCTACGCGTCCGACGCTACACCTCGCGACAAAAAGACATAGGAGAAAAATAATAAAAAGTGTATTCTACACTGACGCGTAAAATTAAAGGATGGCTAAATTCTCGTTCAAAAATTGCCTATGCTCAAAGTGTTCTAACTTTATGAAAAGTGTCGTAGGATTTTCGGCTATTCGGCTGAAAAGGTGAACATACTTTTTTGTTTCGAAAATTTTGCAAATTCAACCGTACGTACGGACGCTAAAAATTTGTTTTATTGAATGACATCAACGTAGATTCGAGGATCTCTGCATCTATAATTTAGCACCAATCCTTTTTATTATATCCCGATAGAAAAACTTCAAAAAGCAAAAACGCCTTCATATTACAGTAATTTGTACGTATTGTTATGTACATTTTTGACAATAAGAGCAACAATATGGACTGTTTTAGACAGGAAAAGAGCGCGTATAGATACGTTAATATTGCAAATGGTTTTAATTTAGAGTCTATTCGATACAGAATTCAGTTTCTAAAAATATTTTCTTTAATAAGGTATACCTGTAAAAACACCGGTACAAACTTTGAACGTCGTGAGAGGCGACGAGAAATCTCTCGACGGTTGCCCGGTAACTGGTCTCAACGATGAAATTTGATGGTGTTATTGAAGGTCTCGTTGCAACGTGACTTCCCGGTTCTACGTGTGTCTCTGGATTTACGTGAGCCGCATTTCAGATCGGCTCGATATCATTTCTGCGATTTCAATTGAACGAGCCGGCGAACTGCTCCGGAGTAGGTCGCCGGGGATTGTTTCACGTATTGTTAAATCTCGTGAACTCTGCTCCCGGAGCTCAAAAACCTTACCGAATTTCGTTTTATTTTCCGCCTTTCAGATCGTGCTGCCTGATTACTGTCAATTCCGAAAGAATCCCTGCGGATATTTATACGAACACACACAGCGACTCGCATAATTGATCACGCACGCTTGCAATCGGAAAAACTCTTCTACGAACGGATCAAACCACTTCCATTTTTCTATAAAGCTGGAAGCATTGAAACTACAGAAAATAAAATATTTGGTCGAAATTGCAAAAAAAAAAACTGGTAACAGTTCGATTTAGACGGGAGCATTAATTAGAGGCACACAAATATGGACGAGCACATTAACTGGGGGCACATTATGCGCCCAAAGCAGTTTTGAAGGCACACTAATTGGGATAAAAAACCCTTCTTTTTATTTCAATTACATTACTGTTATTAGCATTTTCAATTTGAAAAAGTATTCTAATAAAATGAAAGAGTTGGAGAATCAATATGACTTGCGAACAGATGGAATTAAAGTAGAATAATTTATTAATGAATTCATGAATTAATAAGTTAGCTTAATGGCACAGTAATTGAGATAAGTACCTTAAAATCCGCAGCCTAGTAGTTAGTAAGAAATCAACCAAATAAAATTCGAGTGATGAAGTGAGTAAAGGCCGGGAATATAGTCGTAAATCGAGGAAAGGAATCGGTGGCCACGCCCAAGGGTGAGTTCCACACTCATGCATCGAGTCGCAGTATAATTTCAGTCAACTACTCACCCCCACCCCCGTACGATCGTCGTTCGGAAACTTGTCGGTGAAAACTTTTAAAAGTTCAATTGTTCCGCAACGCGATACATAGTTTAGAACACGCGGCGATGCACGATTTATGACCGGGCAAAATTAATTTTCCACTGCCCAGGGAAATCCTATCGAATTCACTGTGTGCGAGGTGAGCCTCTCATGACTTATGTATCGCCCGTTCCCTATTCAATATAGTCCGATTTGATTCATCTCCTTTGACTTTATCAAGCCACGATTGACTTCCAACTGTTTCGCAAACTGAATCGAGAAACGTCTACGCTGCACAGTATGGGACAAATTGGCAATCCAGGAGGGAAAAAAGTCGTGTTTGGACTACTTAATCTTGGTCCCGAATATTTACTCAGACTAACAACAACCATAATAACCATCGCAAGCACTTAGAAATCGTATGGAAAATTTGTTGGGAATTATGGCTCTTGTTTATGTAAATAACTGGCAGTCTTAACACTAAACCTACCACGGCCGGTCTAATTGACCTTTTTAAACTTCTGCGTACAATTTCATACATATAACACGACCACATCGCTATTTATCTTTACGACTTTTCTTAAAGTATGTATACAACTCTTTTTCAGTATTTATTTCTTGTTTTATTTTTTTCCAAGAAATATTTGTAGCCTGTCCTACCTACCGCGGTCGGTTAATTTGAACCGCACGAGATAATATGGTACTTAAATAAATCAGTATAAAAGAAAGGCAATTTTCAATGCGGCATGACCAACTCAAAATAAATGAGCCGCCTTATTGAATTAGACGCTATCAAGTTAAGCACGTTTTATGGCAAATACATCCAAACCGCAATGGTAGACGACACAATACAATTTTGTAAATCGCATTACTTTTTATATAATTGAAATTATATAAGAATAAATTTGTATCGTCATTTCATGGAAGTTGTTCATCTACTAATGCATTCAGAAATAAATTGACTATTATCTACGTTTAATTATATTAACAATGACTTTTTTTAAGGACCGGTCATTTTGATCGCGCACTGTAGGAATAGGTATACACGAAGTGTCAGTATGTAGTGTGCGTAGGCTGGCTCGTTGTGCCTGCACACAGGTACCGAAAATACCGCGACTCTATAGAATCTAACCGGGTTGTAAATCCGGTTACGCGTTGACGATACTCAGGTACCGCTGTACGTCAAATTAATGATGGACAGCTAGTTTGGGTTAAATCGTTTATTTCGATGGTAGATGATAGTAATTACAAGGTGACTAGATCCGGCTCGAAGGACCAAAAAATGTTGTCCGAAAGGATCGAAGCGCGCGCGCGCGCGACGATTCTGTGGTCTTGACACAGTCGAAAGACCGGACAGAAAGGCGAGCGCAAGGTTGGCGCGAATAGGCGCGTGGCTAACGTGGAACTGAATATTTTGACCTGATGTCCACCCTTTTTATACTCAAAAAATGAATGGACGAGGTCTCGGTACATCAGGTATCTCGACCTGGCGTTCGGAATAGACATGAATGGGCGGGCCGTCATAAACGTTTGAGGCCCGATGTCCCATTGAGCGCACGCGTACCAGCCGTTTTATTGCCGGACGGTTCGACGGCGTTGACTTCGCTAATTCAATTATGTGTACAATAAACCTAATGTTGGCACGGGGGGCAATTTCCATTTGAAGAATGGGCCGTTTTTTGGTAGCAAAACCGTTACTTTATGAGCAGCGAGTTTGCTCACAAGCATCTAACATCTGGTTGCCAAATGTTAGGAAAAGGCAATTTAGAAGTCCGTTAAGGACGGAACAAGTAGGTTTAGTGCTAAACGTTACACAGCTGAAAGATGCTGCTATTGAATTCTGGGATGCAATTAATAAAGAAACTTTGGAAAAATTAGTTAGGAACACGCCTAATCGTATTTCTTAATTACGTACGTCAGAAAGGAAGTTCCGTTGTAACTACGATGGTGCTGTAGATGTCAGCGAGTCAAATATAAAATGTTTTATCGTTACGTTTTGTTTCAAATAAATAATATTTTTACTCTCCATTTTCACTATACATGCATGCACAAGGAAGTCATTGATCATTTACTGTAGCCTCGTCAGTCAAGAATACTTGCAAACTAATTAGTACGAAATATTTAAAATGTTTCTTTCATTTCTGACCTTACATGGCCTTGAAGGTCATTATGTCGTACACGAATGAATTTGCCTTGACACTATGACCTTGAAGGTCATTGTGTCCTACACGAATGAATTTGCCTTGACGCTATGACCTTGAGGGTCATTATGCCGTGTACGAATGAATTTGTTTTGACACACGCTTTCATACAATGTAAAAAAATATATAACATTCCAGTTGAAAATTGAAGGTCGCCTTCATTTCTATGAAAATAGTGCAAACACAAAAGTATCACATACCCTGTCGAGTTGCGTGCAAAAAACAGTATTGCTTTTTCCACTTCCATTTTTTCAGAATATTTATTAGTTGCAAGAGAATAATTTCTACACATTGTTACGTCGCTGCTGTTAATTCGTATAATCCAAAACATCGAATGCAAATGCCGATTAATTCGAGAGATAGGAACGGGATTGCGCGAAACCGCAACAAACAAAATGGCGCGCTGATCGACGGGGAATTAGTCTCAACCTTTTAGGAACAGTTGAATGGGAACAGAGATCTCTGTTTCGCCCTCGTTCGATCCTCCGTCCGGCCGTCCGACGACGGGAACAATGGCGATAGAAAAAAAAAACACTGGCTTTCACATCGACAACCGCGAATTCGTATCGGAACCCTTCGTCTCCGTTGTAGACGTTGTCGATACACTATGTTTACGTGTCTCGGTGATATCCGGCTCGGCGCGATTGTATACGAGTAGGTGCGGGAAATAAAACTGATTTAATGCGAGCACAAATAGCGCAGCCGCCGTTTAATTTGTAGTCGCCCCGCGGTTTTATCGCTGTCGCTTGTAATACCCTCGGCTTTCGATTAATCTCGGTTAACAACGATGCCGCCGGTCACCTGCGTCGGAGGAAAAAAAAAAGAATTTTCGTTTGTCGGAAGTCGAGAGTTCGATTACCGTTTTCGCGGTTTAACACGCGCCCGATAAAAATGCCGCAACGCGAGATCCTGCGGCAATCCACAACTCAACAACGTTCGTTCTGAATGGACCGCAAATCTCGGTACGTATGTTTATCCAGGTGCCCTCTGATCTCTTCTGATAAGGGCTGCTATCTGCCAAATCTAGTCAAAACGTCGAGCAGTGCGTTGAAAAAACCCGCTCCCTGAACAAAATTCCATTATTTGAAAGTTGTAGGTGATACGAAAGAATCTTACAGACGAAAGTTGTAAGATATAGAAGAGAATATTGTATTTATTTGACATTGCAGTGACCTTGAAAAGCTCTGTAGAGATTTCAATTGAAAGGGTATTGTCGGATAAGGAGGTCAAAAGTGTCCCTACACCAAATTGAATTTGCAATAGGCAATTCGATAGCTTATCCAAAGAAAATACTTTGTGCCAATTTTCATATTATCATTTTATATGTCGACATACGAGGGGTACTAAGGGGGTGACAAAAAAAAATCAGGTTTTTCCGTAATTTCTCTTATACTCTTCAGTTAACAATTTTGAAAAATTCAAGCATATTGTAGCTATTAGAATGCACATCTGTGATTTTTTTTTTTAGAATTTTCAATTGAATAGGATAAGAGAAATTACGGAAAACCCTGATTTTCTTTGTCATCCCCGATGTCGACACATAGGGTGGAAAATTGGCACAAAGTATTTTCTTTGGATAAGCTGTCGAATGGCCTATTGCAAATGTAATTTGGTTTAGGAGCACTTTTGACCTCCTTGTCTAGGTATACCGAGTGGAAATCTATATGTTTGATTACGTATTATTGAAAGTGACACCAACAGGTTTTCAAAACACTAGAATAGGTGCGTCTAATAGCAAGACAAATTCGTAATAGGGTATTTTTATAACAGAGAGCTAAATTGTTAGAGTGGACATCACGAGCCCGACAACGACATACGGAGGAACTGCTCGTAACAAGAACACGATCGATCCCTCGAAGCGTGTACGTACTATGTGCACTCGGCAAATTTCGTGAAGGCACTCGCAAGAAGGCGGGGGCTTACGCGCGACAAGAATGGCGGTATATTAAGGTCGTCGGTCGGGCAGGCGGCAGCCGTGTGTTCGCTTTTGAAACACCGTCCGCGAAAATGGAATTGCATTTCCACGCGGCAAACGGCAATTGCCCGCGAATATTTCTCGTCTGCCATGGAAAAGAGAGGAAAATTGTCCGGCTTCACGGCCGCGTTGCGCTGGCCTCGACTTTGCCAGTCGAACAATTTTATCCGCGAGGATTTACCGTCGTGTTTCGATGTATTAGCCACTCGCAGTACCCTACCTCGAGCACAGATTTCCATTTCTTTCTTCTCAGCTGCGCCACGACGGGAGCTGCGGCGCAGACGTGGTGTAGATGATTGAATTACTAGAGCCACTTGCGGGAGTCGACCATTTTATATTAATAAATTTTTAAGTGAAAATATAGCTTTCACCCACTGACATGAATTTTTATCATTTTTGTGTGAAGCACTGATGTCCGTGAATTACAAATGTACGTTTAGCAGCACTCTAGGCAACGTTATTCACATATTTAATATGGATTCATGGATTTCTTTGGGATAACGTTATTCATGGATTGATGTGATTCCAAAAGAAAATATTAGATCGGGTAACTCAGAGTGGTACATTGATTCATGATGAAAATTGTTATTGTTGTTATAAAATTGATCGAAACATATAGATGTCTGAAAGATATTGAACGACCACCAATATGTAATGTGTTAGTATAAAGATATATGTATTCCTTTTTTTAGAAGGCACAAGAAAATTTGATAGCAACTTGAGGAAGGGTTTTTGAAATTCGTCTGACATCATCATCATTACTTTCTAGTAATTGAAATAATTGAAAGTAATTGAAAGCTTCGTCAAGTTATTGAAATGTTTTTATATTTATCAGCAAACTGCGGATCTTTATGCACTAACAGCTTCTGAACATATTCAAAAAATGTTAGAATATAAAATTCGGCACAATTTAGTACGATTTTAATTTATTTCAGATCCAGAAAGGCTGCTAGTATTAAAAAGATTTTATTTGGTTCCACTTTCTTAAAACTCATTTACGAAATGCATAAACATCCGCAGTTTAATTATCGGATAACAGTAGAGGGTGCAGTATTTTATATTTGGAAAAAGTACGAGAATATTTTCCATTTTACCGAACGTTTTCAAAAAATGTCATTAATTCTTCCATTATATTCATTTAATATATGTCCGATACCGTTTCTCGTTTTTAATAAACACGCAACAATTCTCCTAATATTCATATATCCACGATTTTGATCGAATATTTTCTGCCAGGGGTAGAATTAAAAATCATTCATCGTTTTAACTGCTAATGATCGCTTTTTATTTTCTTTTGAAATTAAATTTGTTCTGTTTATTATGAATAAAATGATAACTGCGCTACTTATTCCGACGAACAATTTAAATTGCGTTATTAGATTGTTCGTGACACACTCGTTTATTGACTGCACATAGTATCAAAGCAAATGGTCAATTTATGAAATCCAAAATAATCTGCGAGAAGCGTTCAACGACACATGAATCCGTAAACGAGTTGAATTGATTTGGATGATTGCTTCGGAAGAGAAGGTTTTCAAATTTATGGCTTGAGCTACGTACACGGAGTAACAAACTATAAAACGTGCAAAAACAAACCGCAGATTTGTTGTGTTAACGGGAAAGGATCGTTTGCGCTGCGGTTTTCATTCTAATTTTCCTGCATTTCCGTGCAATTTATACGGATTAAAGGGACTGCCGTTATGCCCGGCGAATTAAATTCATTTTAAGGGCACCGTTTCTATTTTAATGAGCGGCGTTCGTACCGTCGAAAACGCAATCTGGTGGAATTCGCAGAAACGGCGATGCTTACATTATTTTCCAAGCGCAGACTCGTGGAACAACATTTCACCAGATACGGTGGATCCAAAACGTATTTGAACATCAAATTTCCCATTCTCGAGAAATTTTTTATTTTTATTTTTAACGTTGCTTTAACGGCAGAGAGAGAGAGAGAGAGAGAGAGAGAGAGAGAGAGAGAGAGAGAGAGCCAACGCGAGTTAGCAACGCAAGAAATTGTCGATATTTGAACTGCGATGATTTCGCAAAATAAAACGGAACAACAATATAATTGGACTCAGTTTTCAGCTTACAGGCTGACTAGAAAACTAAAGCCGCTTTCTTGGTCCGAAGTGTAATAAATTGAAACGTATGGAAAAACATGAACAAATTTTCCTCGTGATGGAAACTATAAATGGACTCAGGATTTTATGTGTTATGGCAGAGTTGAGTAGGTGCAATTTAAAACAGTGGAAAGATTGAACAAGATTACTAGTAGCGATATATTACTCTTTAAAATTCCACTGTCCAACAAAATCAAACTTTTTTCGAGTTTTGCAATACCTGTTGGGTGATTCTTATACACTTTGTCATCCTAAAACCAAATCTGAAAGCAGAATTTCTCCATCACGCAACGTTTTCGAAAAATTTTGGTTTTTGTAAAAATGCCGGATTTTGATACAAAATGACGTGTTACGCAAAAACTAAATACGCGAGAAAGTTCAAATTTGAGTCAGGAGATAGAGGAAACTCCCCTCTATCCAGCAGGAATTTACTATTAGAAATTTCTATTATTAGGAATTAACTATTAGGAAGTACATAAAAATATAATTGACTATATGAATATGTAGAGGAGAGTATTGCAAAACGATTTTGATGTTGGACAGTGTTATTAAAGAAACTTGTTTTCAGTTCCTATGTCTTGGAAATGATCCAGACAATTTTATTTTTCATAACGATCGGCAGTCTAGTTGCAAAGCAGACACGCTATTATATTCTTTGATTTATTTGAGAAAAGTTTTACGTGTCTGGTACTAGGGAACTTCCAGCGCGCTTGCGTTTTCCACGTGGGGGTCGACGTATTAACGCGAAATTAATTCCGCGCATTCGTTCCAGCGTTTCGCCGTGCCGCTAATCGTATGAACCGGTCATGGAAAATTCTGCTTTCATTCCTAATCGACGAAACGAATTACTCTTTCGTTAGAATTCGCCCCGGCCATCGGTGACCGAGTGCGCCGAATAAATTATTACGAAGTCGCGCGACTGTGTGCGCTTCAACATTTTACTTTGCGGACAGATTAAAAAATATTCGCCGAATGCGAGAGACGGGCTACCCGATGATCGATGAGATCGTATTACCGTGCTAAAAATAATTCATTGAATTTCAGTCTCATCTCTCATCGCCTCGATCGGTATCACGTGGCTACAGAACAGTCGAATATTCGTACTTTTACGAATTCGAAAACAATTTCTCGTAGATGCCTAATCGACGCAGGTGCAAATATCCATTTTCAATTTTGTTTCAATCTTTCAAACGTGCAATATATTTTACAGTTTGTAGTAACCCTTCTATTTCAAAGTTATATATTTGCAGTTGCTCGTGTGTACACGATAAAACGGTTTTCAGTGAGAAACAATTGTGTGCTACCACTCGACTGCAAATTTTATACGTTTATGCCAAAGTAGACTAGGCGAACCGCAAAATAATAATGTCAGAATAATCGATTAATACGGTAATATTGTCTTGGAATTATTAAAATTATTCAAAGAAGAAACAAATTTTTGATTTGATTTGTGTATTCTACAATGAATGCAGAAAACTTGCATGTCTTCAAAATTATTTTCTTTTAAAACTCCACGTGGAAAATAAGAAACAATTACAGATTTGCTTTCAGTAGACAACAATTTATAAGAAACACCAAATACAATTTTCGCTCGAAACATCGTTCGAATAGAGATCAGTAAATAACTTTTAAGTGTTACCACGTTTTCATCAAATTGTCTTATTTTCCAAGTATTTACTCTGTCTCTCGAACGTCTGAAGTCGTTCAAATAATTGCGAGAGTGACTATGATCTTGGATACAGGACCGCAAACTTTGCTAAACTCGTCATTCAGTAGTGTTTTGGAAAACTAAAAGATGCCATTAAACGAACAAGCAACAAAATAACCATCATATTTTAATGAAAAATTGTCCTGGGGTTCCATTTAAAAGACATCCTTTCTATATCCTTCTAGGCCGACGACCACGGAGAATATCGGTTCCATAAAAACGGTATCGTGCGATAAACGTTTATTAAAAATTTTATGGGAATATTTCCGACATGGTATCCGTGGGAATCGAAGGGAACGGTTGTCCCGTATGAATAGGCCTTTGTGTCTACACTTGTAAATTATTACTCGATCAACGGGAACGACCCACCATGTCACCCACGGATCCATAGAAATATTTAATCGAGCTTCCCCGTCGCGAGCTCTCGATGCTTGTAATACAAACTCAAAACAGCCTCCAGGAAGCACGCTCAGAACTTCCTATGTGATTTCTAAAAGCGAATATGAAATCGATAAGCTATTCTTCTCGCCCGCCTCCTCTGACTTTCTTGGTCCAGATCAAAATTTTAGGGATCCTACGAAATGTTTATTTCGCAGAAAGCGGTAGGTTTTGCAAGAGAAGTGCAAAAGATTCGCAAGCGTTTGCATTTTTTCAAGTTTTGCAGTGAAACTGATAGAAATACGTTTTCCATGTGTCACTAGCTTTCGACTTGTTCAATATTGTCCAGAATATTCACGTCGAAAAAATTTTATGAATGAAAATTTTATATATTTTACGGGAAAAAATAATAGCACGAGCACAAAACCTACGCTTCTGAGTTGTACGGGGTGTTCCACAATTATATTTAGCGACCACTATAGAATGATTCAGCAGCTCTGGATCTGTTAAAAAATGGGCCGCGATATTGGGCTTGACTCTTTTTTCAAGGTCAAAATTTTGTTTATTGCATTCTATGGTATTCATCGCAAGGAACACAAGTCACAAAGGAACTATAGGTCTCAAGTCAACCGTTCTCTTAAAAAACGACTTTAGAGTTTCATGAACTATTTTATTTGCATATGTCAGGGTGTCTCAAAATGATATTATAGGTTCAGAATCACGATATAGTGGTTACGTCATATAAGTTTGAAACACCCTGTACATGAGTTACTGAATAAGTCTCATACGTGGAACTTAATTCATAAATGTGTAATAACATTTCGTGATTTACATTTATTAAAATAGAAAATACATTAATGAACAGTGAAAAGTAAGAAAGTGCTCGTGAAATATCGAAACTAAAAAATTAACAATATTCAGTGGCACAAATATTGAATGTCACAAGCAGAATCGTCAAATTATAACGAATTTATTGAAAACTCCAGAAAATTCTGGAAAAAATATTCTGGACGTTCACAGATCCCATTTGCTCGCGAAAAACGGGCAATTACAAGAACAGGTCAGGATCTCGTCCAGGTATATAAAGCCACAAAATTTTTTATGGCGCTGTCATTAAATTATAAAAATCGCCTGGACGTTCTAGATATAATTATCCGCTTTCCGAGAGGCAAATAAAAATTTCATAGGACTAATAAAATCCTTGAAGCTGCCGATTCGAGGAACATTAGCGACGTATTAGCGAGGAACGAGTGGCGAGAAGTCCGCAGGAATTTTCGATTCGAGTTTAATGGACCTGTAAATCTGTCGATTCGTGAAGCCGTCTCGCGCGAATTATCTACTCTTGGGATCATAATGGAGAAAATAGACGGTGCCCGATGAAAGTTACGAGACGAGAAATTAATTCGTCGTCGGTGCGGTTGAGTTTCGCGTTGTTTGCCGTGTAATTCTGCCATTACGGGGCTGGGATTGCTCCGGGGCGAACCTCAAAATACTGAAAACAAATGAAAATATACACGATGACATGTAACTGGTGATACAGTTGCATAAAGGCTGATTATACGTGAAAAGCTGAACTGAAAATATATGTAGAATAAAATTTGTCCATTTGAGATTTCGTTTTTGAGAAAATCTACTTTAAAAAGTCTCGACTCAACGGATTTCAAACGCTTGCTTCCCCCACCATCCTCTGTTTCATGCAGCGCGCACCGCGCGTTCGCTGCTGTCTCGTGTCAAAGAGGACCTTCGACCGCTCCGCCTATCCCCACCATTGACGCTCCCGTAGTCCCAACGTTTAGGCCTTTTCGTCACACGCTACGCAATATGCGTGATCGCTTTAACCAATATTTCGCTAGAGCCGAAAATACTTGTAAAACGAGGCGTGCCCCTTCCACTCTGACCAATCAGCTCCGCATTCCTTTCACGGGACTTCTTCTGAGTCTCGCACAGTACCTTCGTAGCTACTCGCGTCAAGCGAAGTGCGTCCTTTCTTCATATGGAAGGGGACAGTGGGCGCTGCGATTGGGGCGGTTTTGCCTTAACAGCCAAGGGTAGTCACATGACTTTTGTAGACTCAGCATGTCGGTAACTGCTGTATAATTATCGTTCACAGCCTTCAGCCACTAACTTAAGATCCGTCTTAGTCTTGATCCGACGGGTCCTGATTAAACTTGTCACATTTTTTACTCTATTCTATATTATCGATATCATGAATTCTGACGCCAGGTTTTGCGTTAAGTTTTTGGCTTCATTTCGCAGAGAATCAAGACAAAATATAGCTCAGTTTGTAGCTGGAGATATTTTTTAGCGCGCGCTACCCTCGATTTCATCCAGAAAACTCATCCAATGGCATAAAAATGTTTGGATTCCGTGACATGCACATCATCAATTTTTGACCTACTTCTAACGCTTCTATTACCAAATATCTGCATAATCTCGTTAGCTCATGACCAGCGCGCGCTAGATTGAATCTTCCTCTGTCGAATGTGCCCTTTCCCCTCCAAAAATATTCTCATATAAGGATGAAAAGTTACGTTACACCATTTTTCGCCTATTTTTGTCGGTAACGTGGTCACTCTACCTTGTCGCGAATCTACGGAGCCCTCATTCGTGTTAGTGAAAATTCTTAATATTTTTATTCTATTTTATTATTCGGGAATTTTATTAACTTAAAAATGGTTGGAAATGATGTCCACGATTTTTCATATAATAAGTTTTATTAAATTATATACTTAAAAATCTGAGTACACACCGTACCGCTTAACGATTAAAATCGACTTTTTCGAAAACGAAGTTTCAAATAAACAAATTTTATTCAATACATTCGACTTGTTTTTTTACGTACCCCTATTCGGTTGTACCACCAGTTATACGACCCCGCGTACGCGAAGGACTACCCATTAATGCGTTAAAAACACAGATTTAACTTTGTGCAGTCGAAAAGGTAGCGAGGTAGAAATGCTATATTTTTGTGAATCAGTGCCGGGGCTTTTGTTCGATCGTGGAATTCAAAGGATTTTGTAATCGGGCTCACAGAGTCGCAGTTACGAACAATGGATTCCGTTAACAATGAAACCGTATTACCGACGCATTCCGTTTTTCCATATAATAATATAACGAACATTTCTGACCGTAAATATAATCTGCTTCCAAACCTATTTGTTTAAATTTCCAACTATTTCTGCGCTGGCTCTTTTCGATGACTCCTTTCGACTCATTTTTCTATTTTCCTCTTATCAGTCTTGTGCAAATTATTTATTGTAACTGAAAACAAGAATTGAAATAACGAAAATAATTAAACATTTTTTTCAAGAGGGAATAAATAAACATGTACACAAATCTTCATAACTACACCTTTGTTCATAGGTATGTATTGCTACAGTTATTGATTTGGTAAGAGTTTTGAAGGGTTAGATTTATAAACAAAAATATGGGTATATGTATCAATGTACAAATGAGCCCCTTAGTTGACAAGTGAATCAAGTCCCTTTTCTTAATATTATAGAAATTAGACTTCCGTGTAATATCGTACAAAAAATTCAATACACAATGTAACTTTATTGTAACCACATAAAGCGAAAGAACAGTAATCATGTCATTGTAACTAAAAATAAAATCCATATTGTTTTCAATAGTAAACAAACAGTAAGGTAACGAATAATGAAGTGCCATTATTGCACTGAATTGTGATACCACTTTTGTGTGAGAAAGTGACTTACGCCATATGGCTATTAATGTATTCATAATCATAAGTTACACAAATGTCATTTTTAATGCACTACAAGTTTGCTGTATATTATATATTAAAGAAATTTATTCGTTACTGGATTCTTCACCAGTGTCTTCAATTGTGCTGGTCTTTAATGCTTGAAAAAATGCATGATGAACTGGAGAGATAAATTTCAGCAAATCTATCATGTCCTTCTTTTTGGCCTCAGAAACAGGACGCACAGATGGATATAAATTTTCCTGCATTATATTTTTCAACTGCAATGGCCTGCCACACTGAGCACGCTGAATATTTAATATTTCATACTTAACATCCACAGAAATCGTAGTTTTATAAAAAATATCAAACTGTTTTCCGCGTTCATAGTGTAACCACTGAATGGTGAACCAATTTACAGTTTGTCGTAATGTATTTTTCTTACGCTTTGTTATTGACCGTTCTAGCTGTTTAGTTGAAAAAAATTCGTTTCTTTTCATTTCATAAACCACAAACTTGTTAGAATGTCGAGCAGTTTTCATACATCGATACCAATTTTCATAGATGTAAATATATGTATGGCGTGCTGCAGATTCAACACATCCAAAATCTGAATCATTCGGTAAAAACGAATGTCCTGATATTAAGAATTTTTGTTCTATAATCTTCGCTGCAATATCATCACTTTGCACTAATTTTAACAGAGACAAAGCTATTTTTATTTTACGATTTTGTCCAGTACAAGAATCACTATAAATAATTATATTATCTTTATAACAAGCAACAGATTTAATATGTTTAACTAAACATGATGCTATTTCTTGTGATCCTCTGGATGCTAATGTTTCATCCCAAACATAAAAGTATCCTTTATTTTCACGTAAGTCGTGAATACCGAGATGATAACAATACATATTTCTCTTATAGTACGCATCAGAAACTGTTAATATTGGAAATGGTAATGCTTTCTGTAAATCGATACTACATACATAAATATTATTTGAACACTTTGCATTTTTTATTTACTGTTTCATAGAACTATGTGCTGCTTCTGCTTTTCGTAAATGTAACTCATGTTCATCTTCAAGTTTTTTAATAACTTCTTGGTCACTACTTACTGCATGTAATTTAATTTTATATTCATCATATTTCTTGCATGTGTTTTTCCGCGGTGCTTTAAAATGTAGATTAAAACGCGTATTAAATATATCTCGATACATGTGCTCTTTTACTGATAGTATGTTTAATTCAGAGCATTTTTCTTTATACAATATATACATTTTATGAATATTGAGATTTTCAGTTAGATACTGTCGGTTTGGATTGTGTTCACGTGTGTAATGAGATACATTAGCAGGAAAACTTTGAATATGATCACAAACATTTTTAATAGTATCTTCGCTAAGTTTACGCGGATTTGCTGCTTTACCTCTATTGTCATTTCCAACAGTTTCACCTTCTGCATGTTTTATTATAGTTCTGTTCACGCGTCCCTCACTGACACCAAAAGTTTGCAAAAAATACTTCTTACATACAACACAGGTAGAGTCACCAATATTGGATAAACAGTATACGTTACTGCTACTTTTCATACGTCTACTTTCATCTCGTGGTCGTCTTCTTTTTATAGGTACACTATGTATAAGTCCACAAAGGTATGCATTTTGTGTGTCAAAGGATCCTATTTTCCAAAAATTATAGAAGTGATTCTTCCGTGTTTCTTCATCAACTTTGTCTGTACATTTTTTCTGGCATCCACAGTCTTTGTTTTCAAACTTTTTCGCAGGAACTATATTTTTGTTCCAGTTTACGTATTCTGCACCCGAATTACGAAGTCGTTTTGCAACATTCCTAGCCCAGCCATCACTATTTCTTACTCTTTTCCGACTTTTTGTAAGATTTGCGTTAACGTTAATCATTTCGAGCAAATATAATATATCACAATGTTACTGATACGGAAGCTAATAAGATACTAAACAGTTCTAGAAATTAATGTAAACATGAATGACCCTCGTCGGTTTTAGTAAATACGAAACGATTGTCGCGTATACATATACCAGTTTCCTTTAATCGAATGTAACAGTAGAGTAAGTCCATATGCTCCGTGGAATAACGGAGTAAGTCCAAGAGATTGGACTTATGCCATTATTCAAGATATTGTTACACTCACTTTATTTAGGATGTAAAATTGAATCTTATTTTTCATTAGCATAAAACAAAGTATACACAAATTAATGTGTTAAATAAAACAAGTATTCTTAATACTTACTATTTCTGTAAAAACCCCATTTTTCGTAATTTTGGACTTATGCCACTTGTCAACTGAGGGGCTCAAATGGACAATGAGTTAGATCATGATTTAAAACATATCTTCATAGATGTGAGTGTTATTCACTTTTTAAAAATAAAACAAAATTTTAGTCTTTTGTTATCAATATTTATGAATTTGATATTATGAATGCGAATTTTCCTTTCCTATATTGGGAAATTATTAAGGATAAAAAAGCTATAATCGTCGTAGTTGTGAAGAAAATGATACGGGGAATTGTTAAAAGCGATTGCTGTTTGCAGAATTCATACGTTGTTTTATGAGGTCAGTATCTTGATTGTTGTTTGGGATTTTACGTGGAATGAAATATGCGGCGTCTAAGAAAGTCTAAGAAAGTTGAAAAGAACGATCAAAGCTCGCAGCTTTTTCCATTATTTTTCGTGCTTGAGCCTTGAATCCATAGCGCGAGGGTCTATGGGAATGCAAATGACAGTGACGTGCACGATTGTGCAAATCGTTGCACACGGAAAACGGAATCGCCGACAGCGGAGAGGTATATCCGTGTCGTCGTTTGAGTGACGAGCGTGAAATTCTGCGTTCGAAAGCGGTTAGAGAAGTTGACAGGAGTATGACCGCCACCTCTGGCATTTGGATTACAAACTTCCCCTAAACTGTGAGTTGGGTCTTACAACATCGAATAGACAACAGTGAAATAAACGAATCGCATACAAACAAAATTGTTTGATTGTGCAGAGAATTGTTTTTTTCTGGTTTCGTATTTTTTTAAATGCAATGATATCGTCTTACAACGCTGAATAAAGAATAAAGTAAACAACTTACATATAAAATAGACTCTTCAGTAAGGGGAACATTTTTGGAAACAGAATAAACGATACAAAATATTCGTTGCAGCACAATTCAAAAGAAATAAAACAGAAAAAATAAAATATATTGACGAATTTCTCGAAGGAGTAAATATTATTGGAGATAAAATTTCACGTTCCTGAAGTATCGGTAAGGTAAACAGCATACCAGGAACATTTCAGAATAAAGCAAACATTAATTTCTGATAATTAATCGTATGCGAAAAAGAGAATAATAATGGAGACGTTACTCGCTAATTAATAATGCGCTCGTACGTTATTCATGGGTTTCATAATTGATTGCATAAATATTTGATGTTCCTAGTCTTGGTTCGTTATTTCCCAATACTCACGTCCACATTATAATTAAATTGAAACCTGAAATTTATTTAATTCTTACAGGAACAATACCATATATTTTCAACGGATGATAAATGAAAATTCGTTACACATCTCTCTGCAAAAGGTCCACGCATATAAATATAGAGCCTGCAGGTTTCAAAATGGCGACGTACAAGATGGCACCACTTTCAACAATTATTTTCGTCCTCGCAAAACAGTTCGGGGACAGAATTTTTTCTACAAATTTTCTCTGGAAAAAAGCAGGGCGCTGCAGACCATTACGAGTTGTTTCTCGAAAAAATCTGGTGCACTGTTTCGGCCGGGATTTTTTACACGGTACACCGCGAGGCAAAAGACGCATCGCCGCAAGCCGGGAATGGCATTGTTGCGTATATGGTTTCACGATTTGACGAACAGTGAAAATAAAGCAGCTCATTCGGCCGTGTCTATGTTTCGTGTCGTTACTCGCAGGAATGGAAACCGGAAATTTGTCGAGTCACGAGTTTCCGTTTTTACAATCTTTTCCATTGCGGCCCATTCGTCAAAGCCAGCCCGTATAGAGGGGCGAGAAGAAACGCGATATCGGTCCAAGGATTTCCACCCCCCCCCCCAGGGGAGTGTCTAGTGCGAACTGAGATGTCGATACCATTTTTCCACGTGGTTAATTTGATCACCTTCCAGGTGAGTTCCTAGGATTTCTCGCTATCTAGAGCGTCGCGATTTTTATGTTCAAATTTTATGCAGACTTACCTGGAAAAAAGTAAGGACATCACTTTCGTCAATATCTTACTACTGAATTTTTATAAAACTGGTATTCTCAAAAATTTCCATGAAACATAGGTACTTTGTCGGATTCTTGGATATTTTAAATTCTTGTAACTATATTTGCATCGTCCAAAAAATCTGGAAAAATACACATTAATAATCAGACTAAGACGCAATTTCCTTAATTATTTAAAGTTTTCCTTAAATTTATTCATTATGGAATCCGCAATTTTAAGTTTCTGGAATTTTTTAAAAATCTGTTTTGCAGTCAAAATTGCGGAAGAAATTCATAGACGTATATGACGTTAGGTGGAATGTTCATAAGTTTATGCGTAATTTTTTGTTAATTATAGTATGAAAAAAGATCAATTTATTCGGGCGTACATTTGTCCAGCTGTACCCTTTTCTTCAAAAGCCGAAAGAATATTGAATGGTTGTGAAAGTTTGTCGGATTATAAAATAACGGAAGCATCTGCGGTTTGACAGTCTTGTCTCTCTTACAGTGCTGTATAAATTTAAAACGACGCTTAAAATTCAACTAGGGTGTCTTAAGACTAATGCAATCTTATTTTTATTTCAACGCACTGACATTAACGCGGATACGGATTTCGTAAAATCGACGTAAAGCTAACATTACTGAAGAACAATATAACAATTATTAGTACAGTTACTATAATTATAAAAATTATTAACAAAGTTACTATAATTATAACAATTATTAGTACAGTTACTATAATTATAAAAATTATTAATACAGTTACTATAATTATAACAATTATTAGTACGGTTACTATAATTATAAAAATTATTAGTACAGTTACTATAATTGTAACTATTAGGTTGTTCAATTCAGTATAGGTTATTGCAGTGCAAATTGAACCTAGTTTTGAAAGAAAGCAAATTGCGTAGCTATGCAGTAGGAAATTTAAGAAGTAATAAAATGTTAACGGAGAGATGATCACGTTGTTTGTATATACTCGTGTTATTAAACAATAATAAACATTCATATTGCGAAAGAAACTTTCGGGACAACCTAATACGACGATTGCGGTCGTCCGTTTTATTTCCCATATGTCGCCTATTTGCATCAGTATCGTGTATCCGAAGAAATATCAAAACCGAGCAAGATGCGTATCATTGAAAAGAACCGGATATTGCGCTATGAATCACCGACGATATTACCGGCATAAAATATGTTAAGCGCGTGTCTCAAATGTACAATTTTGAGCATCGAACGCAAAATTTACGTCCAGTTGCCGGCTGCGCTGCACGAGGTTCGACGGCGACCGAAAAAGGACATTACCGTGTCCTGTTGCTTTCTTTTTCTCGTTCGGGTAATCACGAAGTGGCAACTATTTCCACTGTGCAGGATGCAAACGACTTTCGGTCGGTCTCGTGCTAGACAGCGGTTTCACAATCCGTCGCACAAGAAGCGCAAAGGCGACACGTGACACTTGAATCTCTCCGCATGGCTGGCCGTGTAACAACTATAATTCCGACTTCGAGCCTCGCTCATCGAGAACCCTTTCCTGTATACCCCAGCCGCTCACTCCATCACTCTCTCCTTTTCTCTCTTTTCTTTCTACTGTTCACTTATTCTCTTTTCTATCGCTTTTCCTCTTCTCTCTCTCTCTCTCTCTCTCTCTCTCTCTGCGTCTCTTTTACCCTTTAGTCCTACTTTTTTAAAAACCGTGGTGTGTTCTCGTGTGACGCGAAGAAATAGAGGATTGTCTAATTACCAGTCAGTCCTGGAAACGCGCTCAAAGCACCCTTTCTCCTCGGAGTCTTTCCTTTCCGCCGCGTAGCTTCTCGCAAGACGATTCCTTGGCGTGATGCGAAAGTGTCCCTACGCGGATGTTATAACGAGCGTCGTGCGTGTTACGCTTCTTTCCCGGAAAGCCCCTGGTGAAAGGATTATCCGGGCGGAAGTATCCTTTCGGAGTCAGAGCCTGGCGGAGAGAGGTTAATAGCGGCTGGTAACGATCGAGGTTGGAGGACGTGGACGGATCCACGCCTGCCGAGAGCTGAAAATTCTAAAGACGACCGAGAAGAGCCTCTTCTCTCTCTCCCCCTCTCTCTTTTTCTTTCTTTCTCTCTCTTTCTCTCTCTCTTTCTCTCTCTCTCTCTCTCTCTCTCTCTTATCTAGTTATTCCTTTTCGGAGATTTAACTCGTTGAACGGCCGCAAGGCCTTAATTACACCCCGGCTGCAGAAGACTCTGGCCCCCCGGTGGCTCTGTTAATGGTCTACGTGGCCTGCAAAATTATTTCGTACGTCTGATTGCTCGCCTCAAGCGATACGAAATCCCCTAACACGCCCTTGTGCTTCAACCGTTTTCCTAATTAGGTTTATAGGTCTGCGGTCCGGAATCGCACATGGTTCTCTCTGTGCTCCTTTTTTCGTCCACTGCCTCGCTTGTTTTGCGACTGGTTACCAAGATTCCCAGTTTGATTATTTATTTAGGCAAGAAGTTTGCCCTTTAGGAATATATTGGATTGAGGCTCCCGTCCTGTCGCCTATGTATTAAACATAGTTTTTTCTCGAAGACAAAATAAGCATTGATATATCAGTGTGTAATCTCAAGTCACATGAAACTATACAGGATGTTAAAAAAAACCACTGAATATTTATACGGTACATAGAACATACTGTGCTGAATAAAAAAGCCTGAGTTAACATACGTCGAAAAGTCAACCGTTTCTGAGATACAAACATTTTCATATTTCAGCATCATGATTACTGGCTTTAATTACTGGCTTTCATATGTCAGCATCATGATTTCTGGCTTTAAGTATCGTCGCATACGAAGTCTACTTCAGTTTTTATAAACCGCGTTATGAACGTCAATAGCGTTGCTAGCGCAGTGTCGTCAGATTAAGACTTGTCTCCCACTCTACCCTCCACCTTCTACGACGCCAACCTCACGCTTCCGCCGCGTCCTGGTCACGTGGCGTGATGCACGCACCCAATTCACGTTGCGTCTGCGTCTGCGTCGTGACTAACTCGGTAACGGCAGAGAGAGGGTGACTGTATTCCCCTCAATTTCCCCATTCTATACGACTCCCTCTCCAACGTCAGATTCCCCTCTCGCAACTCTCTGCAGGAAGCACATATTAGTGCCACGATGGGATACATTAGGTCACATTATTCCCACTACTAGGAGAATCGAGCCACATGTGAATTTTTTAATTTCATTACTGTAGTAACTAAATCATCTTAAAAAATTTTTGGGCCCAAAGGTATGATATAATTTTTACTTCAACCACTTTTTTTATATCTTTTATTGTTTGCGATAAGCACTCGGGTAGAAGGGCCGTTTCGGACAAAAGGGTTAATTTCTCTCTTGACGTAAAAAAAACGGGCACTAACGAAACATACTTAATTTCTTGGGTAGGTCTAGTGAACCAGTGTTCTCCTGCCAGTGTGTCTTATTTACCACATAAATGTTGAATAGTTTTTTAAACACTCTGTCGAAACATTTTTCGAACATTCTGTTAAAATTATTAAAAATAATAAAAAATCTATTAAAAGATGGTAATGAACCTTTTACTATATCGTTTTCTACAGTGAAATGTGCTGTAATATCACTAGCGTAATAGGAAAGACGTAGATGTAAAATATTGAAAATCGACGGTGGAGAAGCGTTCACAATGAAAGGATAACGCGCAAAGGAGCCTCGGATTCTATTCTCGAACGGCTTAATTCGTCGGGTGGATTCGGAAATCTTCGACGTGTAAGCCTCGCTCTATTATCAAATTTCCTTTAGCGTTCTGTTCATTAAAGGCCTCGCTACGGGCCGGATAATAGCGCGGGATCACATGTCCTATACCGATAATAAAGACTTCCAAAGACGAAAAACTTTTGTTTCCTTTTGGCGATTCTTTTCTCGGTTCCACCGTTTCCCCCAACATACCGGGGAAGTTTATTCTCCATTGACCGCGCCGGCCGACGGAAGTGCCTCAAGTTATCCAACGATATCGACTTTTCGCCGAAAGCCGAAACGATTTATGGTTTCGGTAAAACTCCGCGGTTCGCGCTATTCGTGAAAAGCATTTCCATGTATAACGACATTCAGCCTCGATTAAATATCAACTTTTCGCGTCGACGCCGACGAAATCCCCCGTGTTTTCGTTTAAATTCCCTCGCTGACACCGCCTCCCTCTCTTTCTCTTTTTCTCTTTCTCTCTTTCTCTTTCTCTTTCTCTTTCTCTCCCTCTCTCTCTCTCTTCCTCTTTCCCTCTTGACGAACGAGACGGAGAAAAAGTTTGGAGAAAGTTAAATGATAGTGAATTACCGGATACTCGGAAGAACGACAGGCGGCGTTAGTTTCAACACGTTCCTCGGTGAAATGTCTGGCCAGCAAAGCCCACTAACAAATTCGGCAGTTCAAATTCGTGCAGTCGCTCAATGTGAAAATCTTACCTAATTGATGCATATTTTAACTAACAACAAGTTTAGCAAAAAGACGAAGATTTTGGGAAAAATTCAATTACCAATTTCTAGTTTATCATATATTCAGGTTGAAGTTCCGAAAATCGGCCAAATCGGGTTGAGATCAAATCTTGCACATAGCCTCATTTTGAATTACACAGATGTTTCCCAAGATTTTTGGTGACTCGAAAAAAAATTTTGTATCATATTAGTATAATTTTCTACCTTACCGGCATAATGCTCGAATTAGGTGCCGTTTCCGAACTTGTTATTGCCGTATGTGGGTTAGATCAGGTCTGAGTTAGACTCAGATATGATTATGTCTAATTTTTATTGTTTTATAAGCATTGGTGAACGTGGCGGTAGATATTCGTTGAAAATATGTCCAATAAAATCATGTTGAAATTGGTACGCCTCTAAGGTAGAAAATGACAATAAAATGATTAAAAAATTTGTTTCGACTCTTCAAAAATACTTTTGGGAAACGTGCGTTTAATGCAAAGTGAGGCTATGTGGAAAATTTGAGCTCAATTCGACTTGATCGGTTTTCGGAACTTTAGCCTTATAATTATTATTTTTCTTTACGCGCATTTCTCTTTTGGTTTAATATATAAAACAAAACGGGACTATACAATATACAATAACGGGAATGAAATCGGATTTATTATAATTTGGCCCACCATTGTAATAAAGTGACCCATTGATCCCACAGAGCTTTCCGCCGTCTTGGTCTGTTTCTATAAGATTACCCGTGCTCGATCGCACGACTTGTACAGTGAATCTTGTCAATTTGTGACGAATCAAGTCCATCGTATTCAATTTTCGCTGTGTGTCCAGTGACACGGGACCGTAAAATCACTGCAAACGATAGATACAACCATAGAACGCACATTTTAATGCCCTGTAAAGCGAACGCGAACGGTGGATATTCCCGCAAATCGTTTCAGGAACCCATAAACCAGATATGCCTCTCGGGGACGTCGTCGCCGGGGGATGAAACTGAGACTTGTTTGATCCCTCGTCGATACATTTACGTTTGATATTCGTAGCTTGTGTATCAATCGATTGTTCGGGATGTTTCCGCGCAATTTTAGCCGTGTTCGAACAAATAACCGAGTTACATGGAAATTGCCAGCTCGGATCTCTCACGGACAACGTTTTCGGGCCAACAAGTATTCGCTCGAAATCCGGTTCGACTAACGCCGCCGTTGGCCGACGCAGCAGTAACGGTTGTACTTTTGTCATCAAAAGATCAAAGCAGCCACAGCCAGCGGCCATCGAACCAGAATCGCATACAACAATTTCACTTTTGCAACCATAACACTCTGTCATAGATGGCGAATTATCATGTGCACTCCTGCGTCCAACGTGACTCGTCACTGCTTTTATTCGCTGAAACTTCCTTACCGAATGTGGGCAGGGTAAGGGACCCAATTACCGTGGGAGCCTATATTATGTATACTCATTTTTAAAGCATAATGAATATTAAAAAAGAGATATATTGCAAATATATTAACTGATTTTAATGAAAAAATTTAATATCTCTGAAAATAAATATAATTAATATAGACCCAGTAATTTGTACCCCCACGGTAATTGGATCCTTTACTCTACACATTTTTAAATTGCCAGTTTAATCCATTTACATCACCAGGGAAAATAATATTCTTGTCAGACTGCGGGTCTTTATGCAAAACAAAAATTGTCTGAAGTCGATTGCAAGAAATAGGAGACAAGTAGAATATTCTTTCTACTTGTCAGTTAGGATTAAAACAATTGTCCACGCTCGCGTCTTTCTGCAATGTAAGAAAACTTCAGCGAACGGAAACAAGAGTTGTAAGCGAAGGCGAGCAATATACCAAACTTTCGTTCCGTTTCGAGATTGAAATAGTCACTATGGTTCTTTCGAATGAAACTTTTTCAATAACAAAATTCACAGGGAACCAAGTTTTTCCAGGGCAAGCCAAACCGAGCCGGCACTTATCGCGTTCAATTAGGAAGACATCAACAAAACAATGTTCCGTTTTTCTCGCAGACAGGGGCGCATCGTTCCGGTATCTACGACGCGTATTCCGCGCACGTACTCTACATCTTAAATGCATTTTAGATTCAGAAATTCCGGCGATTCTCGGGAGTGTCACTCTCGATAAGAAAAACCTTCGACCGAAGGCATTAAAGGCAAACTCGATTTAAGCGAGAAATCATTCACGGTGATTTTACGGAGCTGCCGGCGCCGATAAGCGCATTGTCTCGTCAAAATCTAATAGAAACCCCAACGATATCAATTAACGGTTTGGCACAATTTATGAAACTAATTTCGACCAACGATAAGAAAAATCCCAGAAGTCGACCGACTTGAATATTCATGGGATATCAAATTGATGCGCATCATTGTCTTAAGAATGTAGAAATTGCGATCAATATAGCTGTTCGGTATAATAAGAAAATTATGAAATAATAAAGGGAAATTCCGAGCTATTATTTCTAACATTTTTTATCGTCCAGGTTATTTTTGAAAGTTACGTACTTACATCCAGACTGCGGATCTTTATGCAAATTAAAAATTGTTTTTATTAAATGGTGAAAAATAAGAGTTAAATGGAAATGTTACAAATAATTTTTCACCTATTTTTTTTTTGCACTCGATGAATTTTATAAGTCCATTCAATGCATTAACATCGCAACAAAAATGCAAAAACTATTGTTCTAGCTGCCATCAGCATTTTCTTGCCTCGTGCTTGAAGTCGAAACAAGCGACTGAAAAGAATAATACTTTCAATAATTGAATAAATTAGTGATTAAATGTGAGATTAATTTAATAAATTTTTAATTTTTTTATTCATAATAACACTTTTTTGTTTAGTTCCCTATACGTTTCTGTGCTGATACGATCGGATATTATCCGACGGATAGTATAAACATCTATATTCAAATGCATTAAAAAATGTTTGATCGGTGCTGAACGAAATCGTACCGTATTTATGTAGATATTATAAATCGGCCCTTACCGGGCATGCCAAATTGTTGGATGCCGGATTATCGGAATTCTACTGTGCACAATTTTTTTTCTAAAAATTGTAAAGAAAAATCGATTATTTAAGTATTATATATGAATGTATACTATCCGTTAAAGGCTCAAGCTCAGCCACGCAAAAGCAATTTCGGTGTATGTATGCTCAAGTTAGTTCCCGGCGAGTATTCTGAAGCTAATGGACTCGTGCAGGCATCGGAGAGTATGTTATCGCGCAACGGTCCTTGCAGTGGAAGTCCCCAACGTCCGGACACGATCGCCGAAACTCGCAAAGATAGGCCGTTCGCCGGATATTCGGAGAGCCAATAAGGTTGTCTTCGTTTTTCTACACCTGCGGCGTTGACTCGCGGTGTCGTCCGTAAAAGGGAAAGAGTAAAAAGTCTCCGAGAGCAATCTCGCCGCCAGGTGAGAAGAGTCCTCGATATTTTTTCCCCGTTGCGACGGGGACGAAGAGGGACAGGTCTTTCGAGAACCTCCAATTTCGATGATTAAATGGGAACGGCGCGCGAACGAGGTCCAGTCCCGGCGGATCGTCGCCGTTCTTCCGCAAAAATCGGGAGGAAGAAAAAGAAGAAGAAGAAAAAAAGGAAGAAGTTTAACGAAGACAGGGGAATCCCGGGTGTATGAGGCCATTGTCTGGTTGTACCGGGTTCGTCGTACTGATTACGCGGCCGGGTATCTGCCGATGACGGTAAAACAATGCGCGACGAGCGGACGGATAAATAAACGGATGTCACGGCCGGGCTACGTGAATTCCTCTCTTTTTCTCTTTTTTTTTTATCGAACTCGCCGATAAGGGGGAGAGGTTTCTGTTTCACGTGCGGACGGATGCTACGCGATCTGCCCTCTGAATCACGCGGCCGCCTCGGATATCTACCCGGGTAGAGAATTTTCGATCGAAATGAAGGAAACTACGCCAAAAAAGTTTCCGTGCACCCTTCCAAATGGAACAACTTTTTGAAAGTGAAAAGAAACGAGTCGTTGCAAGCATTTAATAGCAAAAGGTACAAAATGATACTAATTACTGTCAGTCCCATAATTGATGGCACACTCGGTCCGAATAATCGTGGTTCTTCTGCATTGCGAATTAAACGAGTAAATATGATGGAAAATGTGACGTGTTTCACAGAGTGACTGGAAACAAGAAGATATCGTCACTGGCCGTGTTTTATTGTAGTAATTTGCATGAATGAATCTGCCGATTAAATTCTTCCAGCTTTTTTTATCTTTTTAATAATTCGGGATTCACAAATCTGAAATGGGTCATTTTGATTTCTCTGGTAGACCAGTATTAAAATAAGAATTTGCTAAAAGCAAGATCGGTCGTGGAGGATTTTAGATCCATTCGACGAACTCTTTTCAAAACATTTTCTCCTCGGATATAATGCATGTAGACTTTTCCCGGAATGAACGCGAACGCTTATCAAACATCCACGTCCTGATACACGAACTTTCGATCGCGCTTTCTATTCGATGTATCGACTCGCACGATATGATAGTCTACGCCTTTAAAATTGAACCTTTTATTTGCCGCATCAAAAAATATTCATTTTCACTCAATGACTGTTTTTGAAAATATTTTAAAAATAATTGTCATTTTGGACCTCTGGTTTGAGAGTACGATTGTAGTCTACGGTTTCAATTGCTAAAAGTCATAGTAGTTATTTGAGCATGAAATTGAAATCACTCAACTTCAAACACCCATAACTTTCGAGCCAGTGAATTCGTAACGTTAAAACTTGGATTTTTGGCATTTTCTCGTCAAAATCTACGGGATTACATGTAACGCATTAACGCCCAGGAATTTTGTTTTAAATTTTAGCAAACGATGGACAAAACATCTAGTCAATCTTAGATGCCGCTAGAAGCAAACAAATATAATCTTTTATCCTGTACTCAAGCGAGTACAATGGATGCTAATGGGTTAAAAAAGCATATGGAAAAAAGTTGTGGTCACCTAAGTTAAAGTTTAGCTCATGTGTTATTCAAAATGTTAATTTTCTCTCAACGACTGTTTTCGGAAACATTTTAAAAATAATTGTTATTTTGGACCTCTGGTTTCAAGGTACGATTGCAGTCTAAGGCTTAATATGCTAAAAGTCATAGTAATTATTTTAGCGTAAGTTATTTGAGCATAAGTTTGCAAAGAGTGAAGAGTTGTAAGTAAAAATCGTAATGTCCCGAAGACTCTAGTCAAAGGCCAGGTGAAAGGACAAAGGGTGGCTAATAGAAAATTGGCGATTTGATTTGCAACGTGCACTTTCCAAACTCGTCAGCTGATCGGCACGTGCCCGGTTAACCGGTTGCTTGCGCAAGGGTGAATCTGTAAATGCAAGAGACCCTATCTCCTTCAATCACGACATCGCTGCGCAAGATATCGATTGTTCCACTAAAATTTCGTTCAGCTCCGCTATACCACCGGATCGTGATTAATACCAAGCGTTGTACTTCCGTCCCGAAGTGCACGGCGAACCCGAGCACCCAGCTACAATCTCAACATCCTGAAACATGAATTTCTGGAAGGCAACGGCCCACGAAGTTTAGGCAAATACCTTATCGGAACGAGATCCGGCGTGAATCTTTAATCCGTTCTCAGGGGCGCCCGCCTCTTAATTGTAATCGGCTGGAGAGGTCGGTCGAGGCTTCGCGTTTTCCAGTTAACAACTCGACTCCATTCAAACCGACCGCAAAAGGTTAAACCCTACTTTAAAGATTACTCTCTCGGAGACAAAAGTCGCGGGGACAAAAACCACCGCCGGCAGGGAGCGCGAAAGTTCGCGCGCACAAGAGCGAAACGACCGGAGCCAGAGAAAGAGAGAAAACGGCACATTCTCGGCCAAATTGAAACTACGCGTGTGTACAGCTCGTATAGAATATCAATCTACAATGTACGAATTGTTTAACGGGGCTATTCCGGTTTTGAATTTTCAAAACATACATTTTTTTGCATTCTATTAATTCCGGTTTTCGAGGTCGGTTTTGCACGAATTTTTAGGCATTTTTTCAAAAGAACTATTACAAATTTTACATTAAGTTTTTGCACACATATTCACGTGGAGTACGAGAATTATTTTCTTTTAAAGTAAAAATAATCGAAATTGCACGAGTTATATATTTTGCTATAGAGTATGTTCTGAAAAGCACGTGCTGACTGTTGCCATGATTCCAGTCCTTCTGCCGATCGAAAATAAAATATTAGGGTGCATATTAATCGGTATGATGTTGGTTTACGATCTGAATCGAAAGAAATTAAGAATCTTGATTGTTTACGAGATGGCGGCACTTTGAATTAAAAAGTTACGTTAACGTATTTAATATTTTATTTGAAACGGCTCTCGTATTGGCAACAAGAGAAATGTTTAAGTATTCGGTCCTAAGTGAGGCACTCTACGCTGTAAGATATATTTCCGAAGACTTTAAGACGTATTAGAGATAAATGGCTAATTTACCGGCAAGCACAGATTCGATCGTCGTTAGATATGCACTTAATTACCATTGCAAATACTAACACTTAGTATTCTAATCGCATCGCGTCGACACTCCGCGAGACATTTCCAAACGGATTTTCCTATACCAATTTACCTGTTATGTCGCGCCTATTTAATACCATAAACCGATGCTGGGGTTGTTGATACATATCACTCTTAACGAGTATGTCTATTGAACTTGTGCCACAACTGCATATATCATGAGAGATGCATGTTGTGTGACTCTGGTCGTATAGATTGTACAAACCATGATTATGAGTAATTATAGAGATTAGGCACCTTCTCCTCGATTTCCCAGACCTTGATATATGTTAATTCTGAATAACTTTGCTCATTGTACACAGGATGTCCGGTGTACAACCGATTACCTCGAAAATAGTTGGAGATATAAAAAAGTATTTTTACGAGAATAAAATAGTACAAATGAGAATCAAATTGCACACTAAATATTTATCATATAGTCGCAGCCGAATAAGATATTTGGGTTGCTACATTCAGATTGATCACCCGGTATATTTTAATCCTTTGCACTTGAGTGTCCCCTTGGAAGAGACATCGTAAACCTAATCAGCAACTCTGACATTTCTTTGAAGAGGACATAAAAAGATTACTGCTGGCTATTAAGATGGTAACAAGTCCTGAAATTTTTGTTTCATAAAATCGGTAGAATAAAATTTCATGTCTAATCTCATTTAAATAAACGAACTACTTCTGTAAATAATGATCACAATATATAATACTTGGTAATAATTGATCACAATATATATATATATACTTGAACAAGTAAGATCGTTATAATCACAAGAACAATTTAAATCCAGTCAAAAGAGCGAAATTAAGTTTGATAATAACGAAGCACTACGTTTGTAATGGTTAAAAACGAGGAATATATAATTATAATAAATTCATTTTCCATATAATTCCTACATTCCTCTAGTTTAATATTTTTCATATATTTTATAGACAGGCTTCTATACAAACTTAAAGTTTTCTGTGTCAGTTGCAAAAGACAGGAGTCGGAAAATTGTATACATAGATAAATATAAATAGATAGATAGATAAATATAGATTAGATATAGATAATGATTCAATTCTTTTAAATTTCACTGTTTTTTAAGTGCATAAAATCTTCTGTCTACTGTACCGCGCAAAAAGTTTCTCCTAAAGTAAGTTATACTCATAAATGCATTCAATACGAACCATTATTTTCAGAAAAAATATTTCCAGAGGAATTCCAAATATTTTTAAGATTTCCAAATATTATTTTAAAAACTTATTGCATCAAATATTTTATGTTCAAAGTAGGTAGTACGCTTACTTTCACATAAACAGGATTATTTACTATTTAAAATACTATTTCACTCAGTTCTGATTAGTACATGGTTTGGTGGAAACGTATCCGAATCAGTTCGCATAACATTGGAACACGGCGCGCATTCCACGCGACAGGATAGAATAAACATCGGAGAGAAGAGTACGAAGCAAGTGGAACGAGTCTGTAAACGATCAGACGCGCAGTAGTACACGCAGCGGAAACGGGAAGGAACAGTTTAAGGGATACAAAGTCACCGGGAACGTCATGAGTTCCCTTCCCTAATGTGTACGTCAAGAATCTTTTAAAAGCATTGCAGTAAGTTGCACGTAAGCAGTACGAGTCTACGAAAAATCAGACCAAGTACGTACACTGCGCAAACATTTGCGCCGGTGTAGGCGAATAAAAATGGGAAATACAAATCTGAAATAAAACAGATTCCCCGTTATCCTGTTGTGCTTTCGCCAAGTTCTGGGTTAGCTCTGTTTCGACCGGCGATATTTTCGTTGAGAATCTCCTCTGCGAATCGGATTACCGGTACCCGTCTTCCGAACAGCGTAACGATTTTGTAATGCGTTTTACCTCGCTTTCTACGATTTTTAACGCTCGCACGATTCACAACAATAGTTGCTAGAAAGATTATGAATCAACAGACCGATCTCTTTTACTCGACTGTGCAAGCAAAAAGGGTAATCGCTGTACGCTTTAAATCAACACATTTGGGTTTGTTCATAACGTCATAGTGCAAGGTAATTTTATAACACAAATAGAAGATAGTCAAAGGTTAAAAAAAGAAAATGAGTGAATTTTAACTAGGGTAAGGGGTCCAATTACTGTGCCTATACTTATTTTTAAAGCATAATAAATATATTATAAAACAGTTATGTAACACGTATATTAACTGATTTTAATAAAAAAATGTTTATCTCTATTTTAATATTCATTATGCTTTAAATAAGTATAATTAATATAGACACAGTATAGGCACAGTGGTGCCCTCGTGATAATTGCATTCCTTATCCTATGGGTGAAAAAACCACTTAATCATTCGCTAATTTTCTTTATATCTCCTTCAGTAATCGAAAAATTAGCGGGTGTAGGATAATATTTTTTAATATTTTCTAAACTGTGAACTAAGAGTATGATCGAGTAGAACATTACAACAGAAAATGTCTAAGGAAGATATCTTCCTGGAGAATTGTTTGTCGATTATATAAAAGTCATTTCAAGTTATTCAATGACCAGTCATTTATGTAGGAATATTTTAAGGAACTCCTAGGTTCTGGGTGCGGCGTATCGGGTGAAATGATTTAAGCGTCGGTTTCGATGAAACACTTTATTTGACGACAATTCGCTCTCTCTCTCTCTCTCTCTACCGGCTGACTCTCTCTACCGACTGACAGACATTCCTCGCATTCGTCCCTTTTATAATAAGGTCCTTTCTCATTCTTCCTCTCTCGCACTCTCATTCTCTCTCTATCAGTTTCACATCTATTCGGAAAACCCAAACAGTCACGTACGCCCTGCGCTCGGCGCCCCTAAACACTTCACTCCTGTCACCGAGACCCAAACACTCTTCTTTCACACCTCGGCCCAAACAGACTTTCTTTCACGCTGGACCCAAACACGTTGGCGTCACGATGTCGCGTCCACAGTCAATCTAAACAATCACTCTAATACAATGTCTCATTCATAACCCTACATTTATGCTCTTCAATTATTTGGCAATTTTCATGGAATTATTTTCCGTTCTAAACGTCATTAGAAAGTGTTGGTTCGGTGCACCTAAAGCAAGATTTCTTTCAATAAATTCAGAAGTCGAGTTCCGATTAGCTAAAATCTCCGAAAAAATCGGTGAAAATCAATTTCCGTTTTCTTCCTTCATTTATTTCATCAATCGTACCGAGGAACGTATGCAATTCACAGGAAATTATTTCGATCCAGTACCGACGGAAGAGAGCAAAAAATATTTCCATTAGAACCCTACTACGCGAAACAGCAATTTCGCGTGCGCGAGCAGGACAAAAGGGAAAAAAACGCGCGAAATGATATATGAAATGGAGTGGAAACCTTATACAATATTGTCAGGCCTCGGCGACGGTGGTGGACTCGCATTGTTCGTCGGCGAGGATCGATAAATTAGCCAGGAGAAGAATGTCCTTCAGAAAACGTCCATAAGCCGTCAGCACCTGGCGCACCGCAACACGTTCCCAAAGGACCTTTCTCTGTGGCAATCGCAAAAATAACTAATGGGTTCGAGTTTCGACAGGAGCATGTGAAGGGCGAGAGGTAATGGGGACAGGAACGAAAGAAGAAAACGATGGTGGGTTTAAGACGGCGAAAGTGTAACAAAAAAAAAAGATATAGAGTGTGAAATATTCGACATAAAGTAAAAAATTCCCTTTCTAGAACAGATGAGAGTGCCATATATTTAACAAGCACCCTATTTTATTTAGGGTCCAACGATACTCCCGACAGAGTATAGGAATTTTCCTTTGATTCCAGCTCGCATAAATCATACATACAAATACGCATCTGCATAAGAGACCTAGCAACTGCAAATATTTTCCTGCATCTCTGCTTCCCATTTTCCTCTCTTGTAGCACGTCCGTCAATATTGGAAATATGTTTCAAACGAAAGTAAGATTGAATTGGTAAAATGGCTGGCCGGTGTGTCTGACCACACGTACGCTCGTTCTACTGAACACTCGTCATTCGATTTTACGACTTTCCCATGTACGTCTCGACAACTACCACCGAGTTATTGCACGCTACTTCTCTTGTAGTTTTCTTGCCGACCTTTTTCCGCGTTGCTAATCAGTCTGATTACACGCAGGTTGAATCCACTTGCTGGCGTTAAGATTTTCTTGTGATCCCTCCGCCGTGCAGGTCGGGTGCAGCTAGTTGGGAGTGTCTGTGAGTGGGACACCTAAGCTCGGACAGGACAGTGACTTAGAAGTGAAATTAGTGGTTTCAACCCATTAACACCCAAGAATATTTTTTATATATATAAATAAATATTTAAAAAAATATTTATCTTAATCTTATTTAGCTTAATCTTCTTATATATGTGCTCCATTGAGTACAATGTGCTTATGAATGGTATTGGATGAAACAGTCTCTTCCAGTACACAATGTAACCTTACACTTAATGCATGCAAACGATGGACAAAACATCTAGTCAATCTTAGATGGCGCTAGAAGCAAACAAATATAATCTTGTTATCCTGTACTCAAGCGAGTACAATGGGCGCTAACGGGTTAACAGAAGTCCCCGAGAGACCGAAGAATGAATTGGAAGTTTCGCGAGTTTGATTGGAACACCGAGTTTTGAATCCTCCACGTCTTTCAAGCAGTTTGCAACTGTGAAACGAGTCGTTTCGCCGTTGAACAAATTTCCTGTCGACTTGAGTAAACGAAACTCTGCGTGGAAATGAGCCGGCTCCATACAATTATACATTTTAATTTTTTCCGCAGGGTATCGTCTTCGCGGCGTACGTTCAGGGAAAGAGCGACTTCGTTTTTAATTCATCACAGCCGGCCGTCGTAGCTGCAACAGAGCTCGTAGTCTGCCTAAACGTAGAACGAACAATTTCTGCAGGTATATCTTCCTCTGCTCGTTCCGGAAATTACCGAATGCTCTCTCACGAATTTTCTAAAAATATTAGGTTGAATTCGTGATCCGTGCAATTAGTTAATTGTAACTTTATAGGCAGATAAAATATCAAACAATCCAAGCCATCAAGGTTATTGTAATATTTGTAACATCATGTAACGTGTACAAGGTGTTCCAAAAATGTTGTACTTCTTTGAAAGGAGTGATCCTAGGGTCATTTGAGGTGACATTCTTCTTTGCGAAAATGTTCTCCCCGGCTTTGTTAAGGAGTTATTACCGAAAAAAAACGGACCAACCAGAGCGTGGTCCCGCTGAGCGCTGAGCGCTGAACCGATGTATTCGCGTCGCACTTTGAGCAAGTTTTTAGAAGTTCCTACTTTCGAAATAAGAGAAACATAACAGTATGACGCCGACCATATCGCAGCCAGCTGTCCCAGCAATCGCAAAAATGACTAATGGGTTCGCGTTTCGTAGGAGGTGAAGGGCGAGCGAAGAACACGACGTAGGAGGACCTGTGGAGGAAGAGAAAGAGAAAAGCAGGGCGCGACACGGAGCACCTTCTGCCCCTGTCATTTTTGTTCTCGGTGTGGTGTGCAAAAAAGAGAACGTCGCAGAGTGTCCTTCGCTTAATAGAGAGTCAACCCGCCATGTGGCGTCGCGACGCGACGCGTCGGTTCTGCAGCTTCTTAACGAGAAAACGCCACGCGAGAAGCAGTCGGGCAGGCTTATTCATCGAGCCCTTTCTACTCGGCTCACATCCCGCGATATTAAAGACCGCCGTTGGCGTAGGTCATCCACTATCGAGGACCAGGGAACCATATCTCGAAAACGGAGATTGTTACTGGCCGATTTAAACCGGTCCAAACGACGTCGTCGCGGACTCAGCCGCGAGAATCCACGCCTCGTAAACCTGACGTACTGTCTTATACCAGCTTCTTTGGCCCGTCAGCCTCGCCACCGGCGAACAATAAACTGTTTTGCCACTTTTTTTTTTCATTCCAACGCGGGCACACAATCGCGAGCACGTCGAGATACGCGAAAACATCGCAAACGCGCCCAACGAAAACCCGTAACTCTTCGACGAATGAGAACGGGGCCAGCTTTTATTCGTTTCCTAATGAAAGTGGAATGTTCTTTAATTGTCAGATGGAAATATTCGACCACGCCGCGTGAATTTCCAGTATCAAGTTTGAACTTTTCTGGCACAGTAATTAATTAAACATTTCGATGAATGGAAATACGACGTATTTCATTCGGTTCCTAATAAAAGTGAGATGTTCTGTAACAATTCAATGGAAATATTGAACTGCTGCACGTGCATGTCCAATATCAACTTTGAAGTATATTCGCGGTGAAATTAATTAAACATGAAATTAGATGGAAAAGATCGAAAATTTGTAACTTTTCGATGAATGGAAATGAGCTCGTTTGCTCTTTTTTTCTTTTCTTTTTTAGTGAAAATGGAATGATCAATTGTTAGGTGGAAATATTGGAGTGGTGAATTTCAAACATCAAGGCTGAAGTTTTCTTTCCTACAAAAAATTTGTAACTTTTGAATGAATGGAAACGACCCGACCTTTTCCTCTTTTTTTGATGGAAGTGGAATGCCCTTTAATTGTCAAATGAAAATGTTGGATTGGATCGTGGAAATTTTTAATAGGAAATATGAAATCTTGTTTGTAAAATGATTTATTATTTTTTATTTATTGATTTAAACCACGTAAGGTTTACAGTAATTTCTCTATATATGTATGTCGCCAAATCCTGGATGATAAACGTCGCGGAATTATCTTCACTACCGCGGGGTATACCCCGTGAGGGGCCAGGAAGCTCGTGAGGCCTCGGGCGCCAAGGAGTGTAAGCATAACACGGCTCGGGTGTGTCTCTTGGACGATACACGTCGATCGCAAGATTCGTGTTGTTGACGTCATATCGAGAATTCACTGTACGTAGCATCGAAGTGATTTACGAAAAATAAAGGGGAACTGTTTCCTTGTTCTTTTACTGAAAGTGAAGTGCTCTTCCGTAATTAGATTAAAAATTATGAAAATTTATTAGCTAGAAGCATAAGAATTTCTGGTATCGTTAAGCTTCTTGCTTTCTTGTTTATTAATTATTGAAAAATAAAATGACATGCTGTACAGAAGTCTTTAAGCTTGGTGTTACCTGAGGTTGACAAATCGTCGATTGTTTTGACATATGATAGTAGAAAAATTTGTATCTAATATTATATGATCACATTTTACAATTTATTAGAATTTTTAATTGTCGAAATTGAATTTTTCGATCGAAGTACTGATCGAAGTTTCGATCGAACTACTACAACGTACTGAACCTTAAAGGTCCGAATAAAAAGGTGTATTTCTTTCAATGCTAAAAAATTTTCCATCGTTTTTCAAGCCGTATCTTTCCCAGGATGTAGACAATTCGAAGACTTTCATAAGAATTTATGGGTTTGCCTTTCCTCGAGCGAAGCATCTGCAAGTGTTGCAGATTCGAGGGAGAAGTCCGTATCTTTTATTATGATTCGGATGCCCCCTCCTCCTCCCCCGCACCCTTGTTCTCGTAATTACAGTCTCCTCTCTGAAAGACGTGCAGAAAAAGTGCTGGCTCGAGCAAGTATTTTAAAATTTCATTTTGTTGACTTCATAAATCTTCGAACGAATTGAACAGTCGTTTCCACTCTGAATACTGTTTTATAGGTTTGTTTGACACCATTGTGATTGCTTAACGAGCATTGTATTCACGAATTTGAACTTATTATTTCTAGATACTTGTTAAGAAATTGTGTTCTCCCATTCGTTTCATTTGTTTATTCCAAATATTGGGAGGCGAGTAGAAAGTACAATGAAATTTTTATTTTTGGTCTTGAACCCGTTGCTTTTAAAAACGCATGCTAACAAAACAAGTATCCTTCTGCTGGTAATAAATTGTGTATTTCACGTTTTGTGGGTAAGAATTCGTTTACTAGATAGTTTATTAGCTCTCCAATGTAATTAACATTCAACAGTTGTGGGTTTCAACAACGTCTTGCTAACGACGAGCTTGGTATACTGCGTACTAAACACTCGAGATTCTGACGAAATTAGAATTTCCATCATCTGATCATTTATTTCATTAAACTCTTGCCGTACATGTGATGAACATTTCTAACAAGATTAGAAAAACAGGAATACTATTCCTCCTTTTAAGTTGAAATAAAATTGTGTTCTTTGGTTATCAATATGAAAGCAATAAATAAACAATAAAAATAAATTGTCTTGTACGATTCGTACAATAGAATATTATTCCTTCGCTTTCAATTGAAACCAAATTCTATGCTCTCGATATTAATATCTAAGCAACGCTAAATAAATATATAAGATAAATTGTCGATCTCTTCTAGGAAACTCAAGGTGGGCTGGAAATCGTACTACAACTGGCAGGGGGTGATTCTATATGATAAAGTAAATCGAAAAAAAAAGAATAACATTTTTTCGTTTCACACCTCCCTGTCGAGAAAATCGAGTTTAAAGATCCATCGGGTTCGCGTGCCTTAGTATATGGAGGACGTAGAATAGATTGGTCATGATCAGACGCGACAGACTATAATATCTAATAGCACGCGTATTCGTTGCATTTTCAAACTCGATTTTCTCCAAACCAAAGCTTCAGACGAAAAAAAATTTATACCAAAATTTGTTCTTATTTTTTTATGTAGAATCGCTCCCTTCCCGGTTTTACTACGATTTCCAGCGCACCCTGTATATATAAAGACATTTTAACCGTTGTAGCAATGGAGAAAATCATACTGACGTTCTATCGCAGTTTTTCACGCTTGAAACTTTAATTAGATCGGACTTTTTTCATTGCTATCATTTTCCGTGGACCTGACGATACGTTGACTCGTTTTACTTCGAGGGAAAATGATCCGGAGAAGAAATTCTGCTCGGTGAAGTTCCGATCCCGATCGTTCGTAGGTTTCGTTACATATAGATTCGTCCTACTTACGAAAAAGGATTTATTCTTTTATTTTTTTCTCTACAATGGATTTGATAGTGACACACTTACAATGTATATGCTGCCTCGATTCGCATGAATCTCAGATTTTATTGAAACAAGGATATTGGATTCGCTGCCTTGTTCTACTTCGGTCAAAGATACGAATCTCCGTTTTGTCACGTTCAGAACCGAGCATAATTTTTCCTCGCAAATTATTCCCCATTTTATCTCTGTTCCGTGAATATTCTGACATACATACGTGCTCTCTCATCTCTAAAGGAAGGAGTACAATTTAGCAATTTCGGAAAGTTTCTTTAAAATTCAAACTTTTAAAACATACGGGAAATAAAATCGATTTTTTGGCAGAAATTCGAACTGAGAAAGTTTTGGCCACACAATAGTATAGTTATTATACTATTATGTATAACTATTCTACTATTAGTATTAACTATTTTCATTTGTGTTATTATGAACAAATTTTAAATGTCGATATTTATTATTGAGATAAAAAACAAATTCCACTTTTATATTTAGAACAGGCGAAAGTGTGCTTTAGCGAGATCCGATATTATTTTGGATCTAACGAAATTTGCTACAGAGTGTACGAATTTCCCTTTGGTTCCAGCTCGCATAAATGATTCATAAAAACGTGTATCTGCATAGTCCTAGCAGCTGCAGATATTTTCATGCATCTCTGCTTCCTATTTCCCTCTCTTGTAGCACGTCCGTCAATATTGAAACTATATTTCAAACGAAAGTAAGATTGAATTGATAAAATGTCTGATTGGTGTGTCTGACCACACATACGCTTGTTCTACTGGGCATGCATCTTTCCATTTTACGACTTTACCATGTACGCCTCGACAACTTTACCCGAGTTATTGCACGCTACTTCTCTTGTAGTTTTCTTGCCGCTCTTTTTCCGCGTTTCCAATCTCTCTGATTACACGTAGGTTCAATCCACTTGCTGGCGTTAAAATTTTCTTGAGATCACGCCGCCGGTATCGTGCAGCTAGCTAGCTAGCTGCGAGTTTCTCTGAGCGGGACAACTAAGCTTGGACATGTCAGTGTCTTAGAAGTGAAATTAGTGATTTTAACAGAAGTCCCCGAGAGCCCGAAGAGTGAATTGAAAGTTGCGAAAGTTTGATTGGAACGCCGGGTTTTGAATTTTCTGCGTCCTCCAAGCAGTTTGCAACTGCGAAACGAGTCGTTTCTCCAATGAAAAAATTCTGTCGACTCGACTAAACGAAAATCTGCGTGGGAATCAGCCGGCTCAGCCCAATTATAAATTTTAATTTTTTTCGCCGAGCATCGTTTTCGCGGCGTACGTTTAGGGAAAGAGTGACTGCGCTTTTAATTCATTACAGCTGGCCGTCGTTGCTCCAACGTAGCTCATAGTCTGCGTAAACGTTGAACGAATAATTTCTGCAGGTATTTGTTCCTCACCTCGTTCCGGTAATTATTGAATGCTCTCGCAGGAATTTGCCAAAAATATTAGGTAGAACTCGAGGTCCGCGCAATTAGTTAATTGTAATATTATCTTAAAGCGAAATCGTTCATCTACCTACTCGAACCGCAATGTATCTTGAGGAAGAAAAATATAGCGTTATTAATAGTAGTAATTGATTACGAATAGTCTGCGGATTTCATTTATGACCAAAATGAGCAGATTAAATGTAAAGTAGTAAAAACATTTAAAGAATTTATCAATACTCGTATATTATTTTCAGCTCGCTGAAATTATTTAAAAGAGGACGAAATGTCTTTTTATACCTCATAAAAATTATCATTCTTATTATACATTATACTTCGATTGTGATTTAGCTGTATACAGGCTGTTTCATCTAATTCGAGCATCTAAAATATCTCACTTTTTTTATGATAGAAAAAAGTTACAGAGGAAAACATTAGTTGGTTCAGAGGGGCAAATATTATGATAGGAAAAAAAATTTATTCAAGATTATATTTTTTGAGATTTCAAGGTCATCGACGTTTTTTAAAATAGAATGATATACTTTTATTATCGCTATATGAACGATAGTTCAACTATTATCGTTATCACCAACGATTCCACACCATACATTTACACTCTATGAACGATGGTGTACAACTTATCGAGGTCATATCGAGTTTTCAGTGCACCAATAATGCATATTATGTGTATTCAGTTATCCATGGTTAGAAAAAGTAGAAAAGAGAACGTCATAAAGGAAATGTAAATTTCTTTGTATTTACTACAATGACCATGTACAAAAAGCAACACTATTCTCAAAGTCTTTGCCATGACGCTCCTGTTGTAAGGAAATATAGTACGGATGAAATTTATGAGGTCGCAATATTCGGGACACACTTGCTTTGGAAATCATTTTTTGTTCAATGATTTAATGCTCCCTGTTTTGCAAAACAATTGAACTATGCGGTCAAAACTTGGTCGAGAAGGATAATTTCTCTCAGGGTATCTTCCTGCGTACAGTTGAAATGCTTGTAATTCATTTCTATCTTTTCTGCATCACTGTACACGATCGTTTCAGAGAAGTAACGTTATCTTTCACAATCGAATAAATCCCGATGAATTTCTTAAACGTACTGATTAGAGTCACTGAAAGGAGAAGAATTTGCATCAGTGAGCGTGTTTACATCGTTATTTCACTATTTACATCAAGTGTCCTACGTTTATGAATTTTTCGTACTCAAGGTCACGTGAAAGTCATAATATTACAGATATTTGAATTCGCCTTGACCTCGGCTATCATATAGCGACAATAAAAATATATTATTCCATTTAAAAAAAAGGCCAAGACCTTGAAATCTCACAAAACAGAATCTTGAACAAATTTTTTTACCTACCATAACATTTGCCCCGCTGAGCCAACTAATGTTTTGCTCTGCAATTTTTTCTATCATAAATAACAAGCGAGATATTTTAGATGCCCGAGTTAGGTGAAACACCCTGTATATCTTGGAGGAGACAAGTACAGTTTTGTTAATGGTTCTAATTTACTGGAATTTACTGTTCCCTTTTCGATCGTTTGTAAATAAATAATAAATTTACGAAAAACAAGCCGCAAAGTACTTTGTACACAGGACGTAGAATCAATTGAGAGAGAATGATCTCGCTTGATCCGTGCATAATTTCTAAATGAATAAGCCACTGTCCCATCCCGTGAATTGGAGCACCAGTCGCTTATCATTCCTAGCCAACAATGTGGTTGAGAAAATGGCCGATTAATTCTGGTCCCCTTACTTCAGCAGAAATTTTCATCCGCCAATGACGATTCCTTGGGTACCTACGCTAGAACACTTTCCCTCATTTCGGCCAAACGACTGTGAATCGCGGCAATGGCCGCACCCAATCCTTCTGCAATCTTCCCGGCAGTTAAATGCGCCGTTCCATCAACTGCAGAACCGAGTGCTTCATTATCCTAGACTGCTATCCACTGACCGCGTTGTTCTTGGCTCATCTCTGAGATTGACGCTATCCTTAAGAAAAACTGATCCATCCTGCTAGTTGAAAACGCCCCTATCACTCTTTCTTTCGTCTATTTGTTCCTTAAGTTCTGTACTCTCGAATACTCTCTTAACCCTCGGATTCCTGCGAGTTTTCGGCCTACGAGTTATTTCCAGCTCACGACGATATTTCACTAATACAGTTTCATTCCGATATAAGACGACAGCTCGGGACCGGCTTCCGCCGCATTTCGAAGGAGGGTACCCAGGTGGCTTGACTTTGTTGAGAATGTGCGAGAGATTCGAATATAGCTGCAAACTATATCATCTTTCGTTGGAGAAGGATACACCATAGTGCAATAACACACCCTCTCGTTCTAACACTAACAAAGCGGTGTCGAGAGAACAACTTGAAAAGAAGAAGAGAGGATAGTGATGTTCTTATTTCGAAATAAAAAACGTCGCCTTATATCAGAATAAAATTGTACATATTGACAGTCGCTCGAGCTTATCCCAATCGCTACCGAATGACTCCGGCATAGCACACGAATGATTAAGGTTTGACTACATTGCGTTTGAAAAGTTCAAATTGACCATCATATATCTAGAAAAGGAAAAAGTAACGATTACGTTCCTATCAATTTTTCTTTCGTCTATTTCCATCTTAAGCTTCGTATACCGCAGGAATTGCAGTTATTTCCGGAATGCTTTTCAAACCGTTTAAAATATAAACGGCGAAAATAGAAAAGTAAGAATGAACTAAGCGTGGGTGACACACGTGAATTTTTTAAGCCCTCATTTACACTACGGACACGTTCTCGAGGTAACCTTTGTATTTTCTCTTATTTATGTTCGTCAACCTCGTTTCTGCTCTTTGCAACTGGCTGAACTTTTTACTCTCAAACTGTACTATTATCGCGCAAAAATGTTGAGAATGAAAATTTTTATATTCGAGTGTACGTAAAAATTTGTACATCCACGTGTATGAAACTTTTCACGTTCAACTGTGTGTAATAATTTTTAAAATCAAATGTATAGAAAAATGTATACATTTGAGCGTACATAAAACTGTTTAGATTCGAGTGTACACTTTTCCATATCAATTATAACAAACGAGAGCCAAATAAAAATTCGTTTCCTTCCTTAAAGCATAAGTTGAAGATAATATGTTGACGCTCTTAAATTCTTAAAGTACTTCTAATGTTTTAAATTCCATCTACTGATTTGTCTCGTAAATGTATGTAATCCGCGGTATAGTCATAAATTCGAACGCTCGGAATCCGCCATTTCGTCCCATAGTTCCATTGTGAATCATTTTCCATTATTTTCGCAGTCTCTTCTCCATAATCTATGTTCTTCATCGAATATCGCATGCATACGGTAATAAATTATCGTGGCCAACCGTTACCATAAATAACAGATTGTTCGAATTAGAAGATATTCGAATAACGCGTAGAAAGCTGTTATAAAATGTCCTTTTAAACAAATTCCGTCCTAAACGCAATAGATGGAGGCAAGGGATTAACAAAACCCCCACCATGACTACGCTAATTACCTCGCCAATGCGGAGGCTTAACCCTCGAAGGAGGGGAGGAGGGAGGGATGAAAAAGTATTTCTTCATAGTTAGGTAAATCGGCGGATTTATGGGCGGGATTTTCAACTGAAGCTCACAATTGGACAGTTTCACTGCAACATCTTCCTATTTTTTTTTTTCGGGTATTCGATTCGAAAAGAAGGAATATTTACGAGTACACTTCCGGCTGCGCATCCAGACCGTCATACATACGAATAACTCCGTTCCGATTTGCACATAATGTTACCAGCTACACACGCGTGTCGTTCGCATTCTCGGCCGGCAACCTATTGTTTTAGGCGGGATAATGCAGCCGTATAAAACGGTGCTATTTACACATATAAATCGGCCCAAAGTGTACTCCATTGAGCCGCATTCATTCGCTGTTGCACGAGCGAATTACATTGAGAGCACTGCAGTTTTCATTTTGCCCAATGGAAACTGATTCTTTATCTGGGAATTGAACATTTCGCTTTTACGCGTGTCAGAGTGCAAAATAAGATCGATGATTCGAACAATTTTCTTGTTTGTGTACGCGAATGTAATTGATAGACGTATTTGATCAACAATTTGGCTAAAGTTCCGAAAATTGGCCAAATCTGATTGAGAAGAAATTTGGTAAATAAGATCATTTTGCGTTAAAAACATGTATCCCAAAAAGTTTTTTAGCGACTCGAAAATATTTTTTTATCGTACTAATATACCTTATTGGAATTCCCTACAGCAAATTCTACACTTATTAATTGACGGAACACGTGTTTTAGGACGGAGCCCCTTCCCATGCACCCGCTCCATGAGAAACCTAACCTAGACCTAACCGAAATTAGTTGGTAAGGTAGAGAATGATACTAACATGATGGTACTAACATGGAGCTCAATCCAATTTGCCCGATTTTCGGAACTTCAGCCAACAATTTTATTTTTTTACATATTTGTAACGTTGCTTCAACGGCTATTTGCAAAATTTTAAACTAATTGATAGTATCTATCGTTATAATATAGTATTTGAAGTTTTAACAATTAATGAAGTTATAGAAGTCTGTTGAATACAGCGTATTGTCCAGAACGCTCTTTTGTCCAAAACTTTGATAAACGATTACTGCTATGGTAGCACCTTCGATTAGGTATTACGGTACGTCAAATGGTCATTGGAATTATTCACGGTTCCCACCATACGTTCAAAATATATGCCGCTGCATTATGGTATCACTTATCAATTAATGGAGTCGCGAGAGCTGTTTCCTTCTCGCTGTAACTCGATGCCATTGTTCTGTAGTCTCATTTATCAAATTCATCAACGAACAAACTAAAAAGAAGTCTGTCCCTTCTGTTCTTCGCAGGAAGTACTATCATTTCTTATGGAAAAGGAAAATAACTTCAGCTGGAATTTCTCATTATGATAAGAGCTTCTTTTATTTATGAACACGTTCTCGAAAGAATTCTACCAACGTTCTTGATGAAAACGTAATAAAACGACAGTTTGATTGTACATATAAATCATAAGAAACATGGTGGCCGCAGTCAAAAACCGTTGTTCTTGATTTCATTAAATTCATAACATATAATGTAATTCAATAGTTTTGTTCTTGATTCTAACTATATCAAAGCAGGAAAAAGGGAAACTACTTATTTTTAGACCAAATTAAGGTAACGTCGCGTCTCGTTTAACACGGCGCTACAAACAGCTAAAACTAATCGAAAGGTACAGAGCAATGTTTGTCATTAATTGCTTTAAAATATACAATTATAACAACAAAGTATTCCACACAGCCACGCGTATTTTGATGGAAGTTTAGCTTATTACGAAATGCTGTTTTGCAAATTATATTCTGCTATTTGTGTGAAACCGAGGCACACGCTCGTTAAATGAATAAACTGGTTTGCATAATGTTTTATGTATCGTCCATCTATTTAGAGTAATCACCAGCGTTAAGCTCACCGGAGTCGAGGCCCCGGTTTCTCAACATTTACCTAATCATTTTTTACTGGCCGAGAGGCAACACTCAAAGATTTGCGACTCCGGAAAAAAAATTCGGCGACCGAATTTCGACATCCAAGAACGCAACGGTGACCGAATAGTAATAATCGAGCAGAGAAAGGCCGGTCGGGTTGGCGAACGCACGGTCAAGCGTGTATTCGATTCGATTTCGCTAGCCAATGGCTGCAAATAATCGGCGGAACGCTCTTCGTTGACCATTCAAACTATTTCAAACACGGCGGAGCGGCTGTAACGTACTATCGCGTTCGGAAGCTTTTAATCACGACGCATGCAACGCTGCACACCGGTGTACACGTACCTGAGCATCCGCGCTGTTCGTCCGTATTCGTTATGTGAACACGTGCGCCGCGCCGATCAGGATCGCTTTCAAGCTCTGACGCCCAGCACTTTCGCGTAATACGCGCTGTCTGCCTGTCTGCCTGTCTGCCTGTCCTGACTGCCTGAATGCCCGACTGCCTTTTCGGTCCTCTCGGCCCCGCGTTCCGGCCTCAATGATCCTAATATTCGCTAGAGTCCTTGGACGACCGCCGACCGAACCGCACAGACGTCTTCAGTCCGCCTCGCTTCTGCAAACACACGAATTCTCACGATCGCCACAGTCGAACGAATTCGATATTCTAGGTGGACAATAATTTGTACATCATTTTGTAATTCGTAATAAATTTAATTACTGTTTCGTATCTTGAAACAGGGTTTTTACAAAGATAGAACCGTTAAAATTTTTTTACATGTTAATATTGAGTTTTTATAGTAAAACTGTGAACTACATTGAATGAAGGGTTGTATATTTCATTAATATACATGCATAACGTAATATATTTATTAAGTATTGTAACTATCCAAGGACGCGCAAAATCCTTGTTATCGCGTATACAAAGTGAACTCTATGTTTACGGCTGCGAAATAGTGTTTTGAAAACAATGTGAAGGTAGTCGAAGGTTAGGAAGTTATGATATTTGGGAACCGTGATACATAAATGTCTCGTTATAGGAGGACTGTCACAATTTTTGCAACGTACCACATCCAAACCGTGTTTTCAGAATATTAAGTAATACAAAGTTGTACAAAGCCATTCTTGTTGCGAGGTTTCAGTGTCGCTTTTACTTTTCTTTCTTGTACAGCATGGATAAACAAACTTTAACAACATTAATAATCACACTGAAAAAATTTTAATAATACTTTCGGGCACAAATATGTAGATTAAATGATCAGAACGGTATGATTATTCGCTGAATTTTGTTACTTCGTGCATTACAAGAGAGAAAAATAAATGGTTCCATTAAAAAAAAAAAACCGTGACCTTGCAACACGTGCGCCATGAAATAGCACAACTTTGTCTTCAGAAGTTTTTTCGTGTAACAATGTATTAGGCACATATTCAAACGATCTCGTTTAGCTAGGACACCCGACTTATAAAATATATAAACCCGTATAAACCCGACTTTTCCTCTAAACTATGTATCTGAGCAGAGTTCTCTAAGATACAAATGAATTATTTTTCTACCTACTATGATATGCTACAATCTGCACGCATTTTCCACTTCACATTTTAGATCGCTAAGAACCCTTATACCGACAACCGATGGCATTTTATCTTTTATGTAACATAAGTACACGCGCGATGAATTTTACAGACCACTCCCAGGAAGCGCTCAAGGCTACTGAAAAGGGGATAAGTACAGCGAAAGCTACGCATATGCGCTATTAGCATTTATTAAAGACGAATGGCAGTCTATGTTTACTGGAGATTGAGTATTTCGAGCACCGGCGGCGCATGCAGTTAGATTAAATTCTAATTGTCTGCTATACTCTAATTAACGACAATAACTGTACAGCGGGAATTACTGTAAATCCACAACGTCATAAACGAACCGTGTGAAGTCGAAATTAGGAATTATTTTCTTGTTTTTTCCGCTGCTTCAAATAAATTAAGATTACAACAACCGACCACTGTAAAGAAACCGATTTGCACTACCTTCTAGAAATAACGAATCTGAAATCCGTTGTTTCCACAGGTTTGGCTATTCTAGAGCTTCAACTCTCAGAGAACGGACCACTACAACTGTATGATTGATGTTTAGGATCATTCGCTGTTTTCTTTGTTAACTTTTTGAATCGTATTTTTTAAGGTACTTCTTGTGGGCACGTTAATTTTTCTATAGTTTCTAATGCGGCAGCTGTTCATTTCATTAATTCCCTCAAAACTGACTAATTGAATGTCGATTTTGATACTCTGGGTCAAAATAGACCTAAACTCTGCCGCCGGAGGATCAGCTACCTCGAATTCGATTAAATCGCCATGTAGATTTTTACACACTGCGATCGCACGGAGAACTGTGATGTTGATTTTCCGACGTGTTGGGCAATCTCAATGTCGCAATCGCTAATCGAGCGCAGAACTCGCTGTATGTTTGCCTAATTTACGTGAACTGAAATCTCAGGCTGGCCCAACTATAGAATTTCGTTCGGTCCGTTTTGTCCTCGCGTACACAGGAATCCTTGGGGTCGGCCGATACAACGGCTCCACGACCGATAGATCGCGATTCCTCGGGATCCTCGAGATCGATCCTCGAGGCAAAGATCTACGAGCTGAACAAACCAGAAGCGAGCGGCCAGACTGAACGAAGACGTCGAGAAAAGAAAAAAGATAAACGACCCGTGGGGCTCACCTGCGGGAAAAGTTGATCAGCGAGCATCTATTCCCTTCGTCACGTTCGTCGCGTTGCACACGGTGCCGTATCCTCGTTACAGGTTCACGCTGCACGAACGTTACACACCTATTTCCATTCTTATTTCGCCGGGGCTCGGCCGGGGAGGGATTAAACCGTATCCTCGAACCGCGGCGCAACTTTATTGCACGTTAGCCTCGCGAGCACCGCGGCAAACAGAACGAACGAGCGAGCCTCACTCGCGGCCACGATTCCGCCCGAGTTTTTTCCGGTTATTTCCCGTAGAAAACAAGGCTCCGCGGACTTTCGCGAAGTTCACGGGCTATCGAGCAACTTGGTCCAACTTCCATTTGAGACGCACGCCGTAGAAAACCGGAACACGGCGATCCTCTCGCGAACCGGTTCGCACCTACTTGAAACGGGGTTAGGTCCTCGAGGCGGAGCGCGTCCGTTCAGTCGAGCTCCTCTCGAACACGACCGGTACAACTCTGCGAGCATCCGCAACAACTAACCGCGAACGTGTGCTGGAACTAGTTCGACGAGCGAAGAGGACGATCGCGGGCCTCGATCATCGAAGGAGACCCGTCGGCCACCGGGAGGAACCCGTCCGGTCGTCTTCCTGCCTGTCATCGGTCTCACCGGAAGTGGGAGAGCACCTGGACTCGTAGCCTGGCTCCAGGATCCGGTGGTTAACTACCCGAGCTACTGGACGAACCGGCCGGCCGGTTCCTCGTGGATTCTAACTTGTGGCTCTCTGGTCGTGGCGCGAGCGGGCAAGGGAGCCGCCGGGGAAAGAGTGAAAGGGAGAGAAAGAGAGGGAGAGAGAAAGAGAGAGAGACAGAAAGAAAAACAGAAAGAGAGAGAGAGAGAGAGACAGAGGGTGGACTGCGCCTCTCGCCGGGTGCCAGCCAGGTCAGCGACCGTGTCCTCGCTCTTCCGAATGTTTTCTATCGGCGGCGCGCTCGCGACTGGGATCCTGGATTTCGGATGGAAGCGAGCTCTCAAGAATCAACACGCAGGCGCCGTTTTCCGTCTTCCACTCTCTCTCTGTCTATCCTTTCTCGTCCCTCTCTACTCTCCCGCGCCCCAACCACCTCTACCCCGACATCCTCTATCAATCCTCCCTCCCCGGTTGTTTCACGGAACGCACAGCATCCCTCTTCCACCTGGATCCTCCTGCGGACTCTGTCTAGCTCGGCCCCGAGAGCTCAGGCCCTTGCCTGCCCTACCCTGATCAACCTACCACCCCTGCTGCCTACTACTCCTGCTGACCTGCATGTATAAGCAGCTGTTTCCTCCTGTTTCGTCGTTAGCTCACCGTACCTGCTCACCCCAAGCTTTTTGCACGGTATCTCTTTCCAGAGCGCAACTTCAAATCGCCTTTGCATCCTGTTCTGCTTGACAACATTGCCCTCACCATCACGGACAAATAGTGGTTAACCGGTATCTCTCTCCGAGATCGATTTACACCCTTGCGGGAGATCGAACAAGTAATCCGCGGATCGGTGCCGTGATTCGTTGCACTGCGAACTTATCCGAAATCGCGCACAAGATCAACCCCTTGACGTATGAGGGCGTAGCACAGTGCGTTGAAAAGTCTGCTTTCTCGACAAAATAACATTTCTCAAAAATTATTGGTGACACGAAAAAATGTTTCCGACGAAAGCTGTAGGATATAGAAGAGAATCCATCATTGGTCCGATAGTCCTCACTGTATTTGTTTGACATTGCAGTAACATTGAAAAGTTCTTTACAGATAACAATTGATACTAGAATTAGTCAAGATGACTGATTCCTAATTTTTTCTTTTGCAATGACTGAAGTTATAATAATGTTTTCATCGGAAATTTTTTAATGAACTTCTCTAGTGAATAAAAATGGTATGTGGTTCGAATAGATGTAGTTTTGTCATTATTACAAAGCAATATACATCAGCTGTATTTCTTACTCGGTAGTTCTAGAGTTATGATTTGAAAGCACAGCAAATGTTTTAATTGCCTAACAATCACTAAATCAACGACCTGAAACGGTCACCCAACGATATCAACCAACAAGGAAACATAATCAAGTTACACAAATCGATTTTGATGAAACTTATGGGAAACATAGTTTTTCGAAAAATATTTGACACGTATTTTTTTATCGTCTACCATTCTCTTTAAAAGGGTGATAACAGCCCTCAAAGTGGGGGTTCATTTTGTAAAATATCTGGGAAACCAAAAGTGGGAGAAAATTTAATTCTTTTTAAGTTTTGTGTTTTCGAATGGGAAATTCAGTCGTTCAAGAAAATGTTAACAAAAGTTATGTGTTTAACACTACAACTAACGAATCAGTCAAAATGACTGGTGGATGATTTTTTCTTTCACGATTAGTGAAACTATGAAAACGTTTTCACGAGAAATTTTTTAACATATATGTCTCTTCTTTGGAGTACATGTTACCATAAAAATCGTATGAAACCTGAGCAAATTCAATCTTGCTGTTATTATAAAGGGAAAAGTCTAAGTCCTGTTTAGGGCTCGGTCGTTCTAGTGTTAAACAATATATTAAAAATCCGATTCTTTTGAAGTTTTTCCTATTTATTGTTACTTTATTTTACTATAAACTCGGGTGTAAACTTTGATAAAAAATAGGGGATCAAGGTGTTTTGAGTTCTTTTTGTCAAATGAAAATTTCATGAACACGCGGGCTATTGAATAGGAATAGTCTGACGTGATCATGATCTACAGATTCTGCTTCTTACATATGCTAGGCACGCGAACTTGACGGATGTTCAAAGTCGATTTTCTTGAAAACAAAATCTCAAACCAAAAAAATGTATTCTGTATTTTCGACTTATTTTCTCATATAGAATCACCCCCTCTCCGATTAAATTCTTAAGCGTGTTGGCTGTAGAGGACAATACCCTTGCATGGCAACGGCGATTAGCACCGTGTCGCGCTTGTACCTGCGCTACCTCCTTTGGCTACTAATAAAACAGTTATCAAAATACTATAAAAGTGTATAGTAAATGTTTATACTTCTATAAAACAAGCCAGAATTCCTTTCTCCGCACGAGGTGCAGGGCTATCGTTCGGTATGTATAATTATTGTTAAATGTCAAGAAACAAAAAAAAAACTCAAAACACGTTGATCCCCTATTATGCATCAAAGATTACGCACCTGAGTTTATAGTAAAATAAAGTAACGATAAGTAGGAAAAACTGTAAAAAAATCTAATTTTTATATATTGTTTAAACAAATAACTTTTGTTAAAATTTTCTTGCACGACTGAATTTCCCATTCAAAAACACACAACTTCAAAAGCAAAAATCACATCTCCAAAAATGTGGTTTTGACACCCAACTTTGAGAGCTGTTGTCACCACTTCAGTGTTAATGGTTTGCGATAAAAAAAAATACGTATGACATATTGTTCGAAAAACTATGTCTTCTATAAGTTTCATCAAAATCGACTTGTGTAACTTGAATATGTTGCCTTGTAAGAGTTAAGAGGAAATGCTACTAGCAACATTCTTATTACCGTTCGAGCAATATTTCCGTGTCAATTCTGTACAAAAATTCATTGTTCACTCTCGAACAACTCGAGCGAAATTTATTTCTGCATTATATATAAAAGTAGTTAGTCTATTTACATGGGATTAGACATGACGTTTTATTGATACCGATTTGCTGAAACGAAAATTTTAGATTTTACAAGTATTACAATAATCTTGTTATGTCCTCTTGAAAGGGACATTCGAGTTGCTTAGTAGATTATACGATGTCCCTTTAGAGGAGACAGTTGAGTGCAACGGGTTACGCTCACCTGATCAGTTCAAAAATATATGGTGTCTTCGGACTGGATTGTAAGCAACAAATGATTCACTGTCACGTAGTAGCCAAGATCGATACTAACTCAACGACCTATACCACCATCGAAAATAAATCTACATTGATGGTTCTGTCCTATGGACATAGTGCGGGCGGCAAAGAAGTGGCAGTGACTCATAAGATCGCAATTTATGAATAAGAATCTTATTCAGTAACCTTTCAAAAAATGTCTACTTGATTCCGTTTGATACATAATTTTACCATTACGAAAACAAAAAAGATTCATGTATCTCACATTTTTATCCAAGCGTATTTTTACTAGCTTTAATAAATAAAATAGAACCAGAATATACAGGGTGTTACAAAAATTTCGAGAAACCTTGGGAGGGATGGTTCCTAAGATCATTTGAAGTAACTTTTTCCTTAGCGACTTTTTCCTTTTTCCGCCTCGGCTTTGTTAAGCAGTTATTAATGAAAAACACGGGCCAATCGAAGCGCCGCTACAGCGGACGCATCGTGGCTCGGCCAACAGCAACGCCAGGCTTAATGGGATCTGTCGCTGACCCGGAATCCTTTCGCTACAGTCGCGCTCTGATTGGTCCGTCTTTTTCATTGATATCGCCTTAACAAAGTCGAGGCGGAAATTTTTGCTAAGGAAAAAATTACTTCAAACGACCTCCGACATTTTCTAGACACCCGGTGTATTAATATAGAACATGCTGGACAGCTCCAGAGCAGTCGGTGTTACAAAAATCCCAACGTTGAACCCGCATATTTCAGAAATCACTTCCAAGTTTCATATTTAAAAATCGGTATTAACAAAAATATTGCATATCTGTTGACAGTTCGCAAACGAAGCATGCTACATAGATATTTCAAAGACTGTTCTCAGCGAATTCGCTACTGCGAAGCCCCGAGTGATTTTCTTTCAATTTTCCGCGGTGGATCGTGGACATTCCGCGCCGAATGAAAAACACACGTTCCCGCGTTAATTTCGATGTTTTCTTTCCTCGGCTCCTTTTAGAGCGGGATGAACGAGGTAAATACCGCTTTGTGGAACGGTTTGTTCTTCCAGAAAGGTGAGCTTCCGCGCGGCCGATCCTGAATAGTTTTCAGTAGTAACTTGCTGGACGTGTTTTATCTTCGTTTTTCTACAAATACACGTTCCTTTGTAGAAGGATTCACCTTATTCATTCGGCCATCTCCGACGGGATCATTATCCTTGTCTTTCTCTGTTCACGAGCCGTTTCGACGTTACCTAGGTATGAATAAGAATATGCGTATTCCTGCTCTACTTGCCGGCATCTTGCGCTTTTGTCTTTTACTACGGCCCCTTCTTCTCGTTCTCCGTGTCCTGGTGAATTATATTTAACCGGTATTGTTCTACACGCCGCTTTCTTCCCTTGAATAATTCAACTTTCGCCGGCTCGGCCATGCACGGACCCGCGGTGCTCACGGTCTCATGCTCGTTTTTCGGTAAATATATTTTCCCTCATTTTTATGTTATCCCGTGTTGCTTTATAGCCTCTAAAATCTGTTATTACACATGCTTTTCGCACCTTCTCTCTCACTCCTGCTGGTCTATACAGGATGTCCCACCTGATTTTGAAATTTCGTTTATGTAACCATTAGGATACGTATCAAGCATATTTGCACTGATTTTTTAACGGCTCCGAGGAGGGCATATCAACTGTGGACGCTTAGGGTAAGGGACCCTGCTGTGCCTATATTAATTATACTTATTTTTAAAACATAATGAATATTAAAAAAGAGGTATTACATATTTTTCATTAAAATCGGTTAGTGTATATGTTCTGTGAATCACTTTTTTAATATTCATTATGCTTTAAAAATAATTATAATTAATATAGACATAGTAAGTGAGTCCCTTACCCTATATCTCGATAATAGTTTATGCAAAAACAGAAGTATTGGTACACTTTCAAGAATACGTAATCAAAAATATAGAATTTCATTCATAATTTCAGTTATAATCTCCACAAGGCTTTTCAAGGTTACTGCATTGTCAAATAAATACAATCGTCAGGTACACTCTCCTATGTCCTTCAACTTTCGTCTGAAACATTTTTTCGTGTTTCCTATCAGTTTCGAGCAATGGAGTTTTGTCTAGAAAACGGGCGTTTCAACGGCACTGTGGCCCGTCCTGATCCCGAAAAAAATCTCGGGCCGTACCGATCGGACAATATCGGGTTCTTACGTTCTTACCTTCTGAATTACGTTTAAATGGCACGATTGCGTGCACGCTAGTTGCTCAGCACCTTCGTCCTCCATTAAACTCTCCTTTCGTCGTACTTTCGTGGAAAACGGTCCTTTTGTCTCGCGAGTACTCTATTCCCCGCATTGGTTTGCTCTATTTGCTCGTGGCCGACGAGATTCATCTGAAAATTCGTCTTCCTCGATTCTTCCTTCCGTGACTTGCTCGTTACCTGCGCGAGAGGCATCTTTCTACGTGGACCCATTCGTCTTCTGACTGTTCCAGACTTCACGAGTCTGATCATGTACAAACTTGGTATACTTGCTGGGTAGTTTATTGTCTTCAGTTTGGCCAGATCCTCCTTCCTGTTCTGTTGTCTTGCTGCCACAATTAGACAATGTTATTGATTCCAACGAATCGTTACGTGAAAACACAGGCCATTGTTCACTAGCAACGAAATTGTTATTATAATAACAAGATTCTTATAATAATGGCAACATTTAATTTATTCGGATCTCCTACTATTGTTATTACATGTGCTCGAGCAACGCTTTTGTCGGTTTCATCAGATATTGATTTGGCTTCACTGGTGTGTATGCATAATAATTACAATAATTATAAAATGGAATCAGAAACAAGTCATTTCGACTAATTATTTTAGTGTTAAAATGTTTCGTCGAAATAATACTGATCCAAAAGTCAACATTTATAAACACTGAGTTTTATTTCCATTATTTTTATTTTTATTTCAGTTCATTATTCAGTTAAGTGATACAAGAGTCTTTTCACAATGAGGATAAATACTACAACATTTTTGGCAAACTTGAGAAAATGGTCAAACAGTGGGCTGACTATATAAAAAAGGAAAAAATGTATAAACAAAACATATTTCCTTGAATTCACACAAAATAATGTAAAAAAAATGAAATAAATGATTCTTTTCTATTAAGTTTTGTTACTTAATTACGTTAAGAGAAATATATTTTAACTTTCATACGACAATGACATTTGACATGACATGTCTTTCAAATAATATTTGTTCATGACCACGAGATTAAATCGTTATATTGTCAGTTTCATTCAACTAGCTTTATTTAACTTAAAACAATGTTTATGCTGTTGGTCTTACAAATGCTACTTGTTTTGATGTTATTTTGCTTCGTACATCTGTCGTGGATTAGCTAATTTTGTATTAAATTGTGAAGTCACAGTTCCTTAAACAAGTGTAAACGCACGAACCAGCAACACGAAACAAATGATAATTGTTTCACCAACGTTTCATCACACTGAACTTTACCTGAATTATACGTTCTCGCTGTTAACTAATTAGCTTCGCTGTAATGCATCATAAAGACGATGGGACTGTCAAACAATGCGATCCATATTTTGAATTTAATTATTGCATTCGCATTTTTGATCATTAATAATTCTTGCATAAACGACTATTGATGCGTCGAAGTTGTACCTAATAGTTCGCATCAATTAATGGTAATAATTATATTAATGCAAATTTACACCGTTACAGGCAGTACAATTACATTAAAATTCCAACGTATATTAAATTTTCTGTCAACCCGAGGGAACTTCAAAATAAAATAGAATTGCATCAAACTCTATCTAATTTCACGTCTCATAATGAGATAATAATATAATAATACTAATAATAATTGGTAATAATCCTGAAAATAATAATTAAAAATACATTTTTCAAAAATGAGCATAGCAAGTTTGGTATTATGGTACTCAATTATTACAAAACGAGAGAATTATTTGTATTGTGAATGGGAGAAAAACTTACGGGAGACCTAGCACTAACGTTTCTCACTATAATAGCTATTCAAACATAAAACAACCTCGCGGTTCGACTGTGTGACCACTCTGCTCGATTAAGTTCTTCTTCTTCGGTAGGCATTTCATTTGGTCGTTCATTTTAATCAGTTTATCCCCTTCATAAATTTACATTTCTTTAGGACCCTCGGCGTTCAATCGAGCCTTCCCTTTGTCCTCTTCATTCCACAGTATTAACGTACTCGGCCGGGCATCCCTTTTATCTGCTTATATCGCTTGGCTCTTTGCTTCTCCTTAATTTCGCCACACAATCTTCATACTTTTCCTGCGCGTTTTATTTGGCCCGTGTATCTCCCGGTTTCCTTCGGCGCTCCCCGGCTTCTTTGCTCTTTTCATTCTCTTGGCAGCCATCCCTTGCCATGCTCCTATTCAACCACTTGCGTAAGCTGACGATCCAGTTTCACATGCATACGCTAAAGTATCTAACGCTGAACACTCGCTTCACCTTTAAAGTTAAATACTTCCTTTTAACTTATACCCGGCGCTCGCCTATCTCGATTCTCCTCTAAAGAAGAATCCCTTCCGCGCCACGCACGATGCGTTGACAATGGACAAAAATCAAAAAATCAACTTCCACGTTGGTGTTTAAAGTACTCGCTGAATTTTCATAATTTATCATTGTCAATATACTTCATTATTTACTATAATATTAGGCTGAAGTTTCGAAAATCGTTTAAATCGGATTGACCTCAAATTTTGCACATAACCTCATTTTGCATTAAAAACATGTATCCCAAAAGGATTTTTGACAATTCGAAAAAATTTTATTATTATATTAGTATCGTTCTCTACCTTACCGGCAAATTTTCGTTAAGGGGTGAGGGTGTTTTAATTATGAATATCTCTACAACATACGTATATGAACTTGCAAGGGTCAAAATCTTGACAAATTGACCCTTCAGTATTGCAATGAGCAGTTTGAAAGTGATCACTTGTGTTTCCTAAAAGTCCAATCTACGTCTGTCCAGAGCCGAAATTGCGAATTTCTACCTCATCGTGGAGTAATTTGTAATATTCGACAGAAAACTCGCTTCCTGAAGCAAGTATGACGTCACAAGATGGCCGCCACAGAGAGATTCTCTTAATTTCGAGAGATTTAGTGTTCGTATCGAAAAAAAGGCTGTGGCTAGACGTAGCAAAGACATGTACAAACACGGTGGTATGCATTTTTAATTGATTACTTACTTATTTAAAACGTGAAATGTCAAGCAAAAAGGCACAGCGTAAGATAGCGTGACAGTGAAGGTCAAATGCCTGCCGTTCCCCTTAAGTCTGGGTTAGGTTTGGATGGAGGCAGGTGCAGGAGGAGGGCCTTCGTCCTAAAACACGTGTTCCGTGACTTAAAAAGGGCGGAATTCGCTGTAATGAGTGTTCAATAAGGTAGGAAATGATATTAGTATGATAAAAAAATCTTCTCGAGTCGTCAAAAATCCTTTTGGGAAACATGTTCTTAATGCAAAATGAACCTATTTACCAAATTTCAGATCAATTGGATTTGGCCGATTTCCGGAACTTTAGCCAAATTATTTATCAAATACGTCTATCAACTACATCTGCGTACATAAACGAAAAAATTGTTCGAATCACCGATCTTATTTTGCACTCTGATGCGCGAAAAGCGAAATGTTCAATGTTGCTCGTCGCTTTCGTCCTCCTGTGAATTAGTCTATCCTGATCCTTCAGCTATGGTCTCTTTGGCAGATGTCTGTACAACACGACGCTGAATGCGGCACTCACCTCTTCTATTTCAGTTTTGTAGGTCTGATCGCGTTTTGTTCTATTTACCGGTAACGTCAAGCGCCATTTTTTCCGTAAATTTTTCATCCCTGACCCTTTTGTTCCCGATTCCCAATCCGTTACCTATGAAAGGTACTATTGTATTCGTCTCTTTCTCCCTCTAAGCGTTCCAGCTTCCGTCGACCAGTTCGAATATAGGTTTGTTCTACTTAAAATCGACTTATTCCTTTTCTCGTTTCAATACACTTCTCCTTTCAGAGAATTTCTCTCCTTTCTCGTGTAGATTATCTTTTAACAATGTTTTATGTGGTTCTAGTTTTATCTGTGTAGGGTCGTAGACGTATTGCAGCTACTGCTGGCTGGTCCAGTACAGGTTTGTTTCACTGATATAACTATACTCCTGTATTAACATTCTATTTGTTCAAATTCTTTCAATCCTAGAAGATTTATCCAAATATACAAATCTTTTTAATAATTTCAATGTTTTTAAAAGAAAAAATTGGAATTAAGTCATTTTGACTCATTTTGACTCACTATACACCGCTCTTCAGTGATTCCTCCTTCCTTTTTGAGTAAATTATTTTTCAATGATGTTGTACATAGACCTCCTTCCAGTTTGATGTGTGTATGTACGTCTGGCCATACACGGATCGTTCTACTTAATGGCTTCCTTGTCTTAGAAATAGAAGAAGATAAGAACAGAAATAATTACTTCTTATCATAATTATTTGTTATTACTTCTTATCTTATCTTCTTATTTCTTCTTATCTTAATAATTTATTACAAACATTTTTAGAATATTGGGACAAGTGATTCTACGGAAACGAAGATGTCAAACAGAGAAAATAGACTGGAGAATATTTGTTTGATCTGTATGATGATACAAAATAGAAATGTACTAGCATGTCCGTTCCCTGCCTACTAATAAGAAATGAAAGACATATCATAATACAAAATTAGTGTAATTACACACATTCAAGTCGATACTGCTGCCACAAGGATTGTTACCTTTCCTGTTCTGCTCAACTAAACATTACGAAAAAATGTATGAACATTCTATTCAATAGTACATCCGACTATAAATATTTTCCGAATTTTTTACTATAAAATAAAGTTTTAAAAAATTCCAGAAATTTAAAACTGCTTATTTTATATTGATATTATAAGGTAGCCACGTTACCTTACTAACACGTCTGACCGTGTCGATGACGCGGAACATTATCATGTGCGTGCCTTCAGACAAACGAAATCTAAAGGACATACATTTCAACTTTGAATGGAATTAAATGATTGAAAATACACAAATCTTAAAATTATATAATTTCGAGGTTGAAATAAAATAAAGTTAAATCGTTTCCCCTCCTACTGCAAGGTAAACTCCGAGTTTCACCAAAATTTACAGTTACAGCAAGGTTATGTTCGATCTAAATACGACCGAGCTGCCCTCTTCACAAGGGCAAAGTTTGTCATGGATTTGGCATGGATTTGCGACTGCAAACTTTACATTCAAATACCGACCCCAATGCGGAGAGTCAGAATTTGTCGACGGGTTTTGGTGGCAAATTCATAGCAAATCAAAAGCTAACTTCTTACTGGAAATGGACTGGCTTGGAAAAATTAACAAAATAAGAAAATAAATATTATTAAATTATTAATATTAGGAGATCAAAAGAATTAATTAGGATAGATTAGGATAGAAATGAATAATGTAAATCAAGTCCCATTTGTTGACCAGGAGGTCGGAATAGAATAAATATATAAAAACATTTTGTATACCACAAATTGTCTAAAATTGACGTCTCCGAATGGGAGTACCCCGTTAATTAACTTTTAAAGCGTGCTATCTTGGTGTCGCAGAGTGCGGAAAGGTGGGTCGCTAATCGGGGCGTTGGCATTAATTATTCGCCGGCTGATCGAGCGCAGGCTTGATCTGATTGGTTGGCGAGCCATCTTAGCATTCAATCATTTCGCGTAGGTTGACGATCCAGTTCGCCCGCGCGTCGGATTACGGACTCGCGTTTATCTCGCCTTGACGTTGAACGTTCACCTTTAACTTCTGCCCACTTATAGTGTGATATTTACGGTGACGAGCGGACACGAGGCGTGAAGCGATGGACAGCCGCCGATGTCGCGGCGCGGCGGAACAACAGCTTTTTACTCGTTGTGTTGTAAAAACAGATAGAGCACGGGGCATGGGCTTGCAGCGTTCACAACGGCATCCTTTTGTCGTTTGTAAACTTTGTCGGCGCGCGCGCGTGCGGGCGAGAGCGATTTTTTTCAAACACAAGAAAAGATAACCAGAAGCAACAAGAATCCCGTGTGCAGTCGCGCGTATAATCGCTCTCGCGTCCACGCTCTCCTGGTAGACGTCATCGAGTTACCCTTAAACGAGTCCGGATACGTATGACATTTAGGCAGCCCAAGTGATTGATTGGCTCCCCGTTCGAATGATCGATCGCTTTATGTTATATGAGCCAGCCAATTGGCTCCCGAATGTGCCGAACATTTTCTGATTTAGCCCGCTCTTTGGTAACTTTAATACTTCGCGCGGAATAATTGATTAATGGCAGCATCGAAATCACGTTCTTCTAGATCGAGCTTACCTTTCAGTATGTTAACTCAATTACTAACTGGCTGGAAACGTCGACCAACGTTATTCCAGCTTTGTTCACAAACGTCTGTGGAGGTATTGATAATAAAATGTTGTACGGGTGGGTTGTGTGGCTTTCAGTCAACTGAGATGATCATGAGCAGTGTTCGGGAAATTTTTATTCGGATAACAGATAATGAATAAGAATAACGAAGAAAATTTAGTCGTCGTTATCAAATAGGAATTTAAAAATACCCACGTGAGGTACAAAAATTATGCTTGCACACGGACTAGGGTAAGAATCCCAATTGCTGTGGGGTGCCAATGATTGTGCCTATATCAATTATACTTTATTTTAAAGCATAATGAATATTTATAAAACAGATATTAAATTTCTTTATTAGAATCGGTTAATATTATACATCTCTTTTTAATTGGGTCCCTTGCTCTATTTGTAGCGAAAAGCATTAATGTAATGTAAACAGATGTATAAATTAACACATCTTGGAATAATTATGCAATACAATCAGAAAAAAGTGTAACTTCTAATCCAACACGTTCGTTATTTATTTCGCTGCTTACCTTCCCTGTTGGAATGATTTATTCGCCACTCCGAAAGGAGTATCTGAACATTGTTTACTATAATTGTAAATAGTAATGTGTATGAAAATTAATTCGACTATTTCTAAGCAAATTGCAAGATCGCGAACTTGTTAATCTGTGTCGGCCTGACCATATACAGTCTGTTCTACTTGGTCTGCTTGCTCTACTTGGTTACATAGTTTTGTAATACAGATGGTACAAATATTTTTGCGGCCGACTGTATTGCTCGGATATCGTGAGAGCTTCGTTCCCAGGAACGTTGAGCTGTAACTTTCCCATTATTTCCCTGAAAATTGTAATCTAGCGTTCCTGTATGAGCCTGTCCGTCTGTCCCCCCTCCCCTAGCCTTTCCCTCTCTTTTTTCTTCTTTATTTGTTCTCACGCGAACGGAATCGGAAATGCGTGACCCGCATTGCACTCATTTGTATTGCGTCGAGGGGGAGCGTAGAGAAAGCTCGCTGTGTGAAGATTCAGTTCCGGGTGGCAGCCGGATTATAACGGCGAGTCGCACAACGCACAGTATCAAATTGTATTACAAAACTCGGGTATTTCTATTTTTTTTTATTCGGCTTTTTTTCTGACGTGTTTCCCTCGGTGAAAGACTGTTTAATTAAATATTCTACTCTTTGTGACAGGCTTCTACAAGCGCGTTCGCAGTTGTCCCAACATTTTCCTCTTTGTACGCTGTTATCAAACGGGTCTTTACCTTATTTTTGTTTCAGACGAGACGCGGTCGTAAGTTTTACAGGCTGTGTAACTTTTTCTTCTTTTTTTTCGAGGCAAGTAAAACTTCGAGTATCTTGGAAAACGAGAAAAAAAGAGAAGTATCGTTAATGTAAAATTTGTGATTTTATTTGTCGGACAACTTCTGAGACAATGGCTTCGAAAATCTGTCGAGGTACGATGAATATTATGGAAAATAAAAATTTTCTAAGCTCATTTTGAAACACAAAAATTGGACAAAAGTAAATCTTGTCTTTTAACCGTTTTAATAAGTTGAAAACAGTGTGATTATACTCTTAGACTCTTCAAATGTCTTCACAGTTTTGTACTTCAATTACCATGTTTATTATAAATGTATAATAACAATCAATCAATCGGTATATTCTTCCTGTTAACACTTTGATTGCCAAACGAGTGCTCCAGCATTCATGCATTTTACAGATCCTAATCAAATTTGGTACAATGAATACATTAACGTAAAAAATTATTTTAACACCTGGACAAATAATTCCATTACTCGCATCTGGGTGACATGACAGTCAACGTAGGTTAAAGAAGTAGCTATAAGTCTGTGGATCGATAAATTAGAAATCTGTAGTAATTAGAAAATGAATAGCGACATCTGTCAAGTACTATCTTACATACGGGGTGTGGCCGGACGGGTGGTACAACCGGGCAGAGGATGATTCTACACATAAAACTAAGTCGAAAAGAAGGAATAACATTTTTTCGTTTCATGAGTGGTTTTCGAGAAAATCGATTTTAAAGATCTTGTCGGTTTCGCGTGCTATTTAGTATATGCAGGAAGTAGAATTGGTTGGCTATGGTCAGACACGCCAGACGATTGCTAGTTAAGAACATGCGTGTTTGCTGCATTTTCAAACCCGGTGTTCTCGAAAACGAGGTGTTATACGAAAAATTGTTATTCGTTTTTTCCGACTTATTTTTACATGTAGAATCACATCCCCTGCCCGGTTGTACTACCCGTCCGGCCACACCCTGTATTTATCCCTAGTAAAGTAAACGCGTGCCTCGGTATTAAAGTAAAATTACAATAAAGTAAAATCGCATTTATTCTACTGTACTTCAAAATTACAGTAAAAATATGAAAAACCTTTTTCAGCCATCGTATCTCTTTGAAGCAATCAGTCCTCGAAGGAAGGGTGTGTCATACGTGAGGATTCGATTGTTAGCCTCCGAACCGAAATATAACCATCCTCTTCCGCATCAACGTAACAAAACATTATATAAATTCCCTGCCGTGGTTTCCGTCCCTCTCACGTTACAAATACACGAAATTCTCGGTGGGAGCGTAAACAAGCTTTATTGTTGCCTCGGGGCTCGGGAAGCTTGTGTACGACCGTCGTATTATTTTTCAGCGTGGTTCGGAGGGGGACTATTATAACTCCGGAACTTCGTATTCCATTTCGATTCACGGAGCGGGAGCGGCATGGCATTATTGTATCGGAGTGCAGGAGCGTTACGTGGCGGAATTAAACGCGTAATCCCGGAGGTTAACGTTTCACGCGGACTTACATGTAAACAGAAGAAGAAAGCGGAGGAGAATGTGCAGGCGAATTCATCTTGGCTAGCAGATAGCCGGACTGTAACTTGTTATTACAGGGGTGAGTGTACCCAGGTCCGCGCGTCGCGTCGCGTCGCGCCGCTCCGCGTCGGACAAGTATTCAGGCCGACCGAAATAATAAAAGCTATAAATTTCGGAGCGGTCGCTTTAAAACTCATATATCCTCTGTCTATGAAACGAGAGGCGCCTTAATAACCCGTAATTAAATTCGTCGCCGCTGGGAACCCGGTTGCGCATTCACGATCGACCATAAATCCGACCGCTATGTAAGAAACGCGCGCGCCCGCACGCGTTGCAAATCACCGAAAGGTCTCACCCGGTCGCTGTTTAAACTTGTCGTTACGCTTGTGCTTCGGTATTAACGTTCGCGAGAGACGCTGAATGATCGACGAACCAACTGTTGTGGAATTTCTGGCCACAGTACAGTCAGTGAAACCTCGGAGTCAGCGTTTCGTGAAATTTTCGCTTGTTCGATCTTGAGAATTTGAGGGAACATATTTCAAACCAGTATTTGAAACCTTGATAGAAGTGTTCCCAAATACAGTCAGTCGCAATAATATGCAGAAACTCTTACAAAGACGGTACCTTCTTTAATATTGGAACATACGATTTAGACTCTTTCTTAAGAACTATACAGGATGTCCCAAAAATGTTGTATTTCCTTGGAAGAAGTGATTTCTCACGCCATTTGTAGTAACTTTTTCGTTTGCGAAAATGTGTTCCACGGCTTTGTTAAGAAGTTTTTAACTAAAAACACGAAGCAATCAGAGCGCGGATACTCTGCTATAGCCCCAATCTGATTGGTTCGTGTTTTTCGTTAATAACTCCTTAACAAAGACGCTGAGAACATTTTCGCAAAGGAAAAAGTTATTTGAAATGGCCTTGGAAATCATCCCTTCAAAGGAAGTGCAACAGTTTTGGGACACCCTGTATATAATAATAGTAAATTCTTCATTTTCGGCCTCACAGCCGAGAAAAGTAATTGGCTTACAGTTCTAACGTAACCCATTCACTCTTTTATAAAAATTTTCCTCACACGCTAATTAATTTCACAAGTCATTATTCCACCTGTTACTCCGCATTATTCTCTCTCAGCGGCCTCTAACCAAGTTCAAAATTAGTTTATTATGTGACGTGAAAAAGAAACTTTGATAAAATTATAGGGAAAACACTGAAAGTTATTTTTTCACAAGATTCTTGATCTACATATAAAAATACCAGCATGTTACCACCCATTCCTCGAAATTAAAACATTTTTCGCGCCTTCTTGCCGTCGTATTTTTACACTAATTCATATCTTCCGAACAAGCAAGTCAATTTATCGCTGAAGGAACGTCAATAACTTCCGCTTTGTTCTGTTATTTCGAACGGGCGACCCCGCCCTTCGGGAATCGAGATAAAAATGGAACCTCGATTCCCGTGGTCCAATTTAATAGAAATATCACTTCCTTTTCGTCGAACGATAGTGAACCGACAAAAATATGCTTGGGATTAACGTAAATACGGTCGTGCACTGTGGCGCAATTCATACAGCCGGCGTTCTCGATCTTCGAAGATTATATCGACTCTCCTGGTGAAATTCGCGAAAATAGAACGACGAGAGCGGCACGACGCGCACGGAAATGTACAATATCCTCCGGATTCCGGCTATGAGCCACTAGTATTCTTCAGGGTTCGCATGAAAGAGAATGTTCCCCGAACTGTCTTAGCGAAACTATGATTTTCTATCGCCGCACGGATTCGCCTGCAACTTCCTTCCTACGAATAACAACTGTACCGCGACACTACCTAAAATAATTAATAGAATAAATACTTTTTGGTCGAATGTTTTATTCGGAGAATAATTATTTATTATTCGCAACAAGTTATTCTGCCTATTTAACCAGTTAAACGCGTTTGACGTGTATATACGTCATCCAAAATTCTATTGCGGTGCGGTTAACGTTAATGAATTGTTAATATCTTATCGAATAGAAATGTAATTCTTTCTCATTTTGCTTTCCTTTTTTCGTAAAATTTATAATAGCGGCATTTGGCCTGCATTCGACGTATATGTTCGTCATTGCTTGATTTTAATTCCGTGCCGTGAAGGATTTTTAAAATTAAATTCCACAGTTAACTAGTTAATCGATTTTTCGTCTGTTTATTCAAATAATAATATGAATAATTATTACTCTTAATTTCACTAAAATTCTCTAAGTGTTTTTATGTGGACACATTCATATACAGTTTTTCTTGTAAAAACTAATCAAAGAATGTGAATTTTATGAACTTTATAATGTTCAATAAAATACCTTCAAAATTCCGAAAGGATTAGCGCACTGATCTCTTCGCATAAAATTTCTAAAGATCGATAGAAAGAAGGATCCCTTTATCTCTATAAATTTCCATCGGTAAAATATCGACAATTTTTCCAGAATCGGAAATTTAGTGATCAAATACTATTCTTGGGTCCACTGTAAATCATTATGCAAAAACAATCGGGAAAAAAGCTTTTCACGAACGACTAAGAGAAATCTTCTATCGGTTCGTAACATTGTTTCAGTTTCAGTGTGCTCATGTGCTCAGCGACCTTTCGTTTTTCTCACGGAACAGTCCCTGTCGTTCCTTTTATTCCTCGAATTCAAGAGAAATGAGATTGCTCGGTAATTCTTACGAGCAGCCATTATTCCGAGGCGTGCCAACAAATCTTCGAGTCCTTTTATGCCGCAGCGACTAATTCCGAGGATTAATTCAATCGTAAAAATAGACTAAACCTGGCTTTCCCAAGCTGTGTGTCTAGTAGGAAGAATAAAGTTTACGCACTATTAGAGCGCAGTATAAACAATTCTGTTTTATAGCTGCTTGAATTTACTATCTTTAATAAACACCGGCGTGAAAAAAGGAGATGCGGGACGATTCCTACCCTCTGAAATTGCTACCCCGCGTTTCCTTATAGCTTCTTCATAATCTGTATTATGATATGGCAAAGTAAGAATTCCAAGAGGGGTTCATAAATTCTTAGAGTTCGTACAAGACCGTGGTTTTCGTAGGAAAATTGAAAAATTGGTACGTATCAAAATTATTAGACAACGCATCGAAATAACAACGGTTCAAAATTACAACGCGTCGAATATTAGTCGCGTCAAAATTACAACGCGTTGAATTTGAGACGCTTCAAAATTACAACGCATCAGAATTATAACGCGTCGAATTTTATAAGGGTCAATATAAAACAACGTAGATATACCAGTCTCATTTTGTGCTCGGTACGGTTAGTGTTAAACGCATCGAAATCTGAGAATCACCTACTGGTTATGCGAGACGCGAAATCGGTGTTGGATAGTGTAACATTTCGATCGCGTCGGTGTCGCGTGATAATGATTTTCGCGAAATGGAACGCAATAATTGGTCCCGTTTAACTAGAAGCTCCGAGGCATTTTGCAGCGGCGAGGTCATCGTTCAATTTCCCATGGAGAATAAGTTAATAGCATTTTCCTTGGAACGTAACCGGCTCAAAGAGTTCCAGCGTATCAAAGATAGGGGGCCACGAGTGGGAGATACGCGTCCATTTTCTGACATTTACAGTGATAACACGGCCCGTAATACTACAGGTGAAGTAATAGCTTCTCTCAGCTTCCATTAAGCGCCGAGGATAAAGCGGCAACGCACGTGCGCGCGCGCTCACGCGGCTCGTCCGTGTGTATAAATGCGTGCGTAACGCGATTTATCTAATCATAAGGACGCTCAGGCTTAATGCTTCGACGCTGCAACCTTAATTCCGGAACGAGGGACCTCGATCATTCGAATCCTATTTAAAACGTTTTCGATAGAAGTCCTTTTGCGAGCAGTACAATTTTGTTTATTTGTTTACCCGGGGAAGAAATAGGACGAGATTTATTTACTCCGTGGAAGCATACGACGCACACTGGTAATACAGTAGATGATGTCTCCATATACAGGATGGGCCACGCAGTTTTTCATTCACTGTTTAGCTTAATGAGATTTTTCTGATCTATATCTTATTATTTTATATTCGCATTATATTATACATTATTATCATTATAAATAACATTTCCAATTAAACTGACACCGCATACGATACGTTTTGGATTATACAGGGTGGGGCAATAAGTTTGAATATTGCCGTTATTTGTAATAACATGAGAAAATGTTATATAGAAAACTTACACGGTATAGAGGGGGACATATTGTGACACAGACATTTTCTGCGTGGATGGAGGCATAGGGGAGATTTCAAGGTCAACTCTATTTTTATAAATGGAATTCTATGCTTTTTTTATCACGATGTGATAGCCAGTGTTGAGACGAATTCAGCAAGTTATCATTGAAGGTCATGCAAGGTCAAATATGGTAGTAAAATAAACTTTATTACCTTACAGGAGATGATCGAATTGGTGACCGTTTGCGTCAATGCAAAGTTGCAATTTTCGTATCCCTGCATCATGTGCATGTCTTATCGTTTCTGAACTTATTCTAGCACATGCTGCAATTATCCGTTGTTTCATATTTTATAGTGTAGTGGGTACTTCTTGATAAGCAGCATTTTTCAATGTTCCCCAGAGAAAAAGATCTAATTGTGTTAAATCCGGAGAGCGAGCTGTCCAAGAAACTAATCCTCCACGGCCATTTATTTGAGTAAAGTTCGTTCAGTGCATCTCTTACTCTCCGAGCATAATGTGCTGGATATCCGTCGTGCTGTAACCACATCGTTTGGCGAACGTTTATTGGAACATTTTCTAATAAAGTCCCCAATCTACTTCGTATAAAGTGTTCATATCGTTCGGCAATAAGATTTCCATCGATAAAATGCGGTCCGATTATTTGATCGCCAACGATTCCACACGATACGTTAATTGACCATTGTCGTTGGTGCTCAGCTTGTTGTAACCAGTGTGGATTATCGATACTCCAATAATGCGCATTATGCAAATTGAGATTTTCATGGTTAGTAAACGTAGCTTCATCGGTGAACAGTATTGAAGAAATAAATGTTTCATCGATTTGTATTTTGTGTAGAGTCCACTGACAAAATGCGACACGATTCATAAAATCTGTACCGTGTAACTCTTGATGAAGGGTAATATGGTATGGGTGACATTTATACCGTGCAAGTATTCGTAGCACGCTCCTTCTACTGATAGCCGACTCGCGTTCAATCTGTCGGGAACTAATCTGCGGGTTATGAGCTACAACTGCAAGAACTCCAACTTCATTTCTTTCATCAGTCGCTTTTTTACGAGGACTGCCCTTACGAGTACCCAAATTTCCGGTTTTTTCCATTTTTTGCACAATCTTTCAAATGTTCGGTGCGAGGGATGTGTGCGGTTTAGATATCGATCAGCATACAAGGATTGAGCTCTCATCGAATTTTGTAGCATTTCTCCATAAATGAGGATCATATCCACTTACTCTTCAAAAGAAAACTTCATTTTGATGATCACGCAGCTACTTGACTTAACAATCGACATAGATTGACTGACCGATTCATGTTAATGTGACGAACTGGTGAGATGTTTACATTACGGGCTGATCAGATGTTTACATTTCTAGCTATACGCGATGTATTGCCACAACATAAATAATGTTACAAAACCATTCGTCTATGTAAAAGTGAGGGTCTATGAAATACTACAGCATGTGCTCTCTAGAATAGGTTCAGAAACGATAAGACATGCACGTGATGCAGGGATACGAAGATTGCAACTTTGCATTGACGCAAACGGTCACCAATTCGAGCATCTCCTGTCGGGTAATAAAGTTTATTTTACTACCATATTTGACCTTGCATGACTTTCAATGATAACTCGCTGAATTCGTCTCAACACAGGCTATCACATCGTGATAAAAAAAAACATAGCATTCCAATTTAAAAAATAGAGTTGACCTTGAAATCTCCTCTATGCCTCCACCCACACAGAAAATGTTTGTGTTACAACATGTCCCCCTGTATACCGTGTAAGTTTTCCATATAACAGTTTTTCATATTATTATTATTAATTGACGGTTCGGTAGAACCTCAATACGCGTTTCACGTATAAATGGTTCAATCTGAAGTAGGTAGGTACACTATTATTGTACAGGACTGATGAAAGCAATTTTTCGAAAAGAGTACCGTTCAATAACGTTAGGTCTTGTTTGCACGTATGGCGACACGCGCGGGCAGAGTTTCACGGAACAGCAAGGAAAATACGAACGTGTTGATACTTTCTTGACCCACTGTACACGTTCGGAGTATTTCCATAGGGAAACTGCGCGCTGAACTGACACCGATATCTCTAATCCGAGGCAATACCGATCTTGTATTTACTCATCGAACTTTACCATTTCTATGTACCATATATACGTTAAAGCAGTACGAGTGGAATTTCCGTCGTGCGAAGATTCCCAAGAGTTTTTCATCCTATTCGCGACACTTGGACGCCGAAAAATAGAAGAGAGTGGAAAAAAAGACTTCGGAGAATATTTTCGGCACATTCTCACGTACAGAGCGTCGGCAAGCATGCGTAACTCGCTTCCAGCCGTGTTCCTTTCAAGCGTATCCATTTTGGAATAAGCAAACAGCCGAGCAGAATTCCTACGAGCGTTTCGATAGAGGAACGGAATACCGAGTATCGGGACCCATCTATCAGGATCACCGGTTTACAATGTGGGCGAGAGAGGTCGGATTGTATCCGAGTGCAACTATTGAACCCCGAGCGTCGTAATTATTATTCGAACGCAGTCGATCGCCGCGCATCAAACCGTTTCAATGTCAACAGCCTCGCGTTGAAACGGAAACTTGCGTTAATGGCACATGAGTTGCCTGTTCGCGTCTACTGCACCGTGTAGCAAAAGCATGGCTAAAGTTTCGAAAATCAGTCAAATCCGATCGAGCTGAAATTTGGCAAATATATTTTGCACTAAAAACATGTTTCCCAGAAGGATTTTTGCCTACCTTATTGGACACTCATAACAGCGAATTCTGCCCTTTTTAACTGACGGAACACCCGTTTTAGGACGGAGCCCCTCCCTCTGCGCCAGCCTCCACCCCAAACCTAATCAAAACTCGCCGGTAAGGTAGAAAATGATACTAATATGATGAAAAATTTTTTTCGAGTCGTCAAAAATCCTTTTGGAAAACATGTATTTAATGCAAAATGAAGGTATGTGCAAAATTTAAGCTCAATTGGATTTGACCGATTTTCGAAACTTCGGCCGTTTTTTTGCGTTAATATGGATATACAAAGTTATCATTCGTAAGAGAGTGAGATTATTAAATTCAAATATCTGCTAAACTAATCCTTTTTCGCCATGCATGGAAATGCAGTCAATACTTTTTTACGAAGAATAAAATACTGCTTTGATTGGCGAATGAAAACATATGCGGTTTCATTTAAAAATCCAAAGTTGACCTTTAAATCTTCTAGACGCCTCCACGTATGAAAAAGTCATGTACACTACGTCGTGTCTCACTTCATACCATGCAACATCTGTAAAAATAAAAATTTTTTTGTACAATACATAATTTAAAAATTATTCGTGGTGATCGAATTAGGTGTCTCACCCTCTACGTTGAAACATTCACCGATTGAGAAGTGATCAGCAAAGCTATCAAACTTTATTTTACTTCTTCGCAAGGAAATTGGCAGAGTCTGGTTTCATATATTTTTTCCTAAATCTTCATTAGAGGCTCTATATAATAAATCACGGTCAAACATCAAAACGGCATTACTGATAAGTAGACTGCGGAAGTTTATGCTCGATAAATATGTAACATGCATATGACATTTATGCACGAAAAATATGCAAAATATGCAAAGTATATAGGTGTATATAAAATGTAGTATAATAAGCAATAAATTAGTATGATACAGAATATTCACGCATATTGTTCGCGAGACAATAAATTACGAGCATTTTTCCAAATTTAATGTTGTTAATTGGTGGTTTTTGTCTGTCAAAATTAATTTATTCGCGGAGAATGACCGCTCTACGTCACACGAAATAATCGGTGCGTATTTAAATTTACTCCAACATTGTTCTTGCACACTTATTGGTCCTTGAACGCCCCTGTTATTTAAAATACTTGAAACCTTCGATAATGTAGAAAACCCTACATTCTTTTCTAAAGTAGTATTACATTTTTTCTAATTTTTTATATGTATTATACTATATTATTTTTTAAATGTATTATACTATTCATATAATTTCCGATTGATTCATTTAACGTTAAACCTATAGTTTCTAGTTTCCGTATTGTTGCTGGCAAAGTGTTTAAATGAGCCTCAATGTACATTAAGTTTTAAGCAAGTTGATCTTGCTGGAGCACCTCTTGTACAATTTTAATTGCGGCAACATCCTTTGGCTTGAATGATTGAACTACCTATTAACATAAATGAAATTTTTTGATAAAATTGTATTCAAATCTAAAGAAATTCTTTATTACCACTTACGGGACTTTAAAAAGTCTTGATAAACCTCTTGAATTTTAACGAAATGGTCAGCATAAAATAATGCTGCTTCAGTCCATGAACCCCATCTGGTTAGGACTGATTCTGGCGGCAAAGAAATTCTTTTTAATTTCTTCCGATATTCTTCTATTCGAAGTGGGGCTTTTAAAAAAATTTTGTTTTATATGGCCTGTAATTGTGTGGACACTACACAATTAAGATACGAAAGTTTGGTGATAGACGAAACTAATTTGTCGAGATGGATATTTCACATAAGCACGATAAATAACATATGCAATATATTATTGCATATGTTTCTAAACATAAATATACGAAGCATATGCATTATGCAAAAAATGTAAACTCAAAAAAGTATTTTTATAGTACTCTAATCACAAAACAAATTTCTGTCCAGGTTCCATTCTTTTAATTATTTCCTATACAAAAATGCATTTGCATAAACTTCCGCAGTCTACTGATAAGACATTACCCCTAATATTTTCCGAGAATGTTGAACGCAACTGCTTCCGAGAATGATAAGAGTGTTAACAGTGAACTCGGCAAATGGCTGCGCGACAGTAATTACGCAGTTAAAGTTGACAGTCTTTTCGGAAGAGAATCGAGACATTAACCATTTCGAGACCACGGACGAGTTATCTCGCGACGCAATGTCACTTGCGCTATGCCACAGACGAGTTATCCCGCGACCAAGTTTTCGTTCGTATATCGCCACCGATGAGCTATTGGGATGATTATTGGGACGAGAGTTTTAATTTGAAAATATTTTTAGCAAGAATGATGTTTATTTGTCTTTTACATGAAATATTCGGAAACATGGATCCACACATAGTGCTACATTACGAAGCTACATCGACGTGGCATCTCCGTCTACTATCGTGCAGAACTACTTGCAAACGAAACTTGGTCGCGAGATAACTCGTCTGTGGTCATCGTACGAACGGTATTTCGTCGCGAGATAACTCGTCCGTGGTCGCGAAGTGGTTAAGGAGTATAAGTCACGGCGTTCTAACGCACGCCATACTCCCTCGTAAACAAAATGGCCGGCGATATAGCAATTTCGCAAGTTTACGACGCTGGCGAACGATGGCCATGCATCGTTCGTGCGAATATATTTGCAAAAGCTCATTACTGACCTCCAATCTCTTCGAGGATAGAGGAACTAACGGCAACAACATCGGAATACGCTGGTTGCATCCTGATAGGAGACGGCCAGGAATTACAACAGAGGCGAGAGAGAGAGAGAGAGAGAGAGAGAGAGAGAGAGAGAGCGAGAGAGCGAGAGAGCGAGAGAGCGAGAGAGAGGAAATGGCCAGCACCTTCCTGCCTCGAGTAATCGACGGCCCGTAGATAGAAATGAGACGGCCATTCTGGCTATTAGCGTTAGTTCCCTGGGCTCGAGTTAAGTGAAAACTGTTCCCCAAGGGAATTGAAATTTTCTGATGTATTTCCCGATAACAGGCCCGCGGGATTTTTCCTCCGCAGCCATTTTAACAAGTAAATTCGAGTACACCATGGGTGCAAAAAGTATTGACGCGCAGAAAGTGTATAGCCGGATAGGAAGGTGAAAACTGCCCCTAGACCAAATTGGTTTTTCAACAGGTCATTCGATAGCTTATCCAAAGAAAATACGTCTTGTCAATTTTCAACCGTGTACGTCGACATGACGAATAGTAATGGGATGGCAAAGAAAATCAGGTTTTTCCGTAGTTTTTCTTATCCTCTTCAATTGAACATTCTGAAAAAATCAAGTCATTTTTTCAAAATTTTTACCTTCGAAAACAAATTTTAAAAAAATTGTTGAAATGCCGATTTCTTGTAAACGTTATGAAATACGGAGTTTATATTTTTATAGTTTTAGCATATCGTTATGGTTGTTAACACATAATTTTTTCAGATTTTTCAAAGTGGGGACACGTAGTTAAAAAAATCAAAAACCGGTAATCTTCGTCCTCTGGCAGAAATCGGGTTAACCTTGGAGATCATATCAGTTACCCTTTCCGATTATCGTAAAATGGTCGATGTTTAAAGCTTTCATTTCGGAACCGGAAGTTATACAGCATTAAATCCGGACTCATCTCTAATCCATTGATCTCATTCTAACAAAGAACATCACCCAACTCTCGATCACCTGACGAAACATTGCAGATTTATGGTTTAGGGATTTAGAGATTTTTCTACGAATATAATGGCGAAACCAAATCACACAGAAGAAATTAATTTTTAATAAAGTAAGATTACCGAGTACTTCTCTCGACTTCTAAGTATAAGATCACAGAAAATACGAAACTTGCTCTGCAAGGGCGCATTTCAATTTTAAGCTTGAACCTCGGCCGCTTAAGAAGTTATGTGTTGGACTGGCGGAGAAGTTATCAAAAATATTTAAAAGTTTCCTGGCTATCGGATACACTCGTCTCGACATTTATATTGAAATTTATCTGTTCACGTTCCACGTTCTCCGCGATGTGTAATTCAAACTCGGATTTCCAGGTTTCTATGATAATTCGAAAATCGTAAAAGCGCCGATGCTACATAAAAAGTAGGGGCTCAGCAAGATTTGAGCGCCAGCGCGGAATTACAAATTTCAAGAGGCGGCACGGTCTTGAGGAAACCCTCACGTGATCCCAATCAATTTCTTCCTGCTTTTTTTCGACTCTTTCTTGCGCGACAGAAAATTTTCAACACTTTTCAAGAATTGATAACCAATTCCTTGAAAAAATTCAAAGGTCGATCGTTCAAAAATAACGTGGGAAGTACTAGCAATGTAATTGAGGTGAAAGTTCATTTGCTTTCAATAAATCCAATGGTCCATTGGTCTTTTAGCCGAAAGAATGCATTAGCTCTTTGCAATCGAAGCTATAAAGCTAAACATTGCTTCCGACATAGAAAATTTCCATCAGAGATGCATAGAATCTAATATTATTTCAATTGAACCATGTGTAGCACTTGTTCGATGACCATTTAACTAGGTATCTTCTTTTTTTGGTTTCGAAACCGTGTAAAAAAGGAGGTGGGTGTAATCGGTCGATTGGCCATCGTCTTATCGGCAAGGAAAAATTGCCGTCGGCCCCTAAAATGGAGAAGCCGGTGACGACGCGACGCGACGGTCATACCCGCGGCGGGACTGTAAGTTCAGACGATTATTGGATTTTCCAGGGCCCTTTCGCCCGTTTTGCTCTTCTGCTCGCGATCTTCATTTCCTTACTGCGAGGGCTCTACCTCGGGATGGAATTTACTTTGACATCGCGGCGAAGCACCTCTTCTTCGAGGGAGCCTGTATTTATTTCTCTCCGTTACGAGTACAATGCAACGAAGACGACGAGCTCGCATTATCCGCCCCGCGGAGTGCAACGTACTGCAACCAGACGCGGATTATTGCCCGAACAAACAATCTTTGTTTGAAGATCGAAAATTTTGTTTTCGTCAAAGAAACATCCGCGACGTCCTCTTTCGCTGCTACAACGAACAATACTTGTAATTTCTGATATTTTCTTTTCGATTTAGAAATCAATATCTGAAACAAAAGTTGGTCAGTAATTGTACGTTAATAAATTGCAATAAAGGAAGGTAGCAAAAAGTGTTCTATGTAATGAAAAATAAAGATCACTTTAATTTTTTTTAACAAAATTTTTTTCGCATCAATGGATGCATCTTCTCGTCCTCGTTAAAAAAAGTATTAGGGGTTATTGGTAAAAAACGGACTAGTTTAGAAGTTATAATATTCTACCGACTCCCGTGAACGTTATGGCGTTCGTTCGAAATCACGATACTTATTTAACTTCGTTGGATAAACCTTCAGATCGACGACTGTGAAACGATCAGGTCTCGGGAATAAATAGAAATCGTAACTATTATACCCAAACGTGATCCAGTATGTTGTGTACTTTTCGGCCAACGCTACTCAATCAAGGACCAACATAACTCGGATCATTCCCGCAAACAAATCAACACCGGCAAATATTAAGTTAGCAAGGTTGCAAATGAACTACTGCTGCGCCCCCCGGTCCTGTTATTTGGCTGTTTGCGATTCGCTTCAATGTTGCCAGTCAAACAGTTGATCTTAGCTGCAGGCCTGCTGTTAAATTAATAAATACCCACCTAGATGCGTGGTTATCGATCGTAACCGGGCACTCGGAGTATCAAATGTACACGTCATGCAGATCTGACGGGAAATCCGTACAGGCCGTGAAAAATGCGAGTTTCAAGTTTCTATCCGAGATATGTGCTGCTGCCTCGCACGTCTATGCGTGCTGTAAGTGATATTGGTTAAAAACGAGAGAATAGGCCATTTGTGCGAAGAGAGGAATTGTTCTTGAGGTATGTGACCCATTTTTATTATAGTTTTCATGCAGACCGGATTCTTCCTAGAATGAGAATTTAGAAACGCGGCTCCTTATCGATTGTTATGAGCCTCAGATGTGTCATGTGGGGGGGGGGGGGGGCAACGTTTCTTTAAAAACTATTAGACACGTTATAGGGAACTCCGCCATTTTAAACGAATATTGGTTATGTCTCGCTCACATTTCCTTGGGAGAAGGATGCAGGGAAAGTGTTAAGCCACTCCCCCCGCCTTAAAGCATGTGTTCGACCAATTAAAAAATAGTTTTCTGTAAATATCTCACATACTAAAGCCGGCAAGATGTATAGGAGAAGGTTGTTCAAAATGATGACCTTGATAACATACTTCAAGGTCATTGAAATAGGTGAAGGGTCCCCTTCTCTTGATATTTACCAAAATTTGTAAAAGTAAAAGTTTATTCAGGGTGGTCGGTACCTGGTAATACAATCGGAGAGGGTGTGACCCTACGTAAAAAGTATGAAATGTAAGGATGGCCAAAGGAAAAAAGGGGGTTACACTCAGAATACTTAAAGTCTGTTTATTTGCGGAGTCCTAGAGGTTGCCCTCGTGCGCGCTACGACAACTACAACAATAATGACAGCTTAACAACGACAACTACTTAACAACTCAACAACTGCTTAATAACTCAACAACTGCTTAATAACTCAACAACTTAATAACTCAACAACTGCTTAATAACTCAACAACTTAATAACTACTCTCTTTGCATCGCTCTACCTTTT